>PYHW01010413.1:20835-67750 GCA_013186435.1 Turdus rufiventris | reverse complement strand
TTTCCTGCCTCTGTGAAGTTCATCTAAATTTCCTCTTCGCAAACAAAACATACCTGCAATAACAGATAATTTCCAGTGGATTTAAAATTATGTAGTTCTCTCTCTCTCTCTGTCATTTTGCAAATGGCATCCACCAGCCTATTTTTACAGGAGAATGATGTGCCATTGGTGGGGGGAATCCTATTTCTCCCTGCTCCTTCTTCAGGTTTTCAGCTTTTGCAGTTCACATCCACTCAGTAGTTCTTTTCCTGCAAACAATTTTCAGGAAATGAAGTCAGAAGTCTGGGGAGAATGTTTCCCCAAAAAGGGACAGTAAAACAGTTCCATGTGAGCATTCAGAAGATGGATTGCCTACATTTTGCAGTATCTTTTTCAATCTACTGATTTTTCTTGGGAAGACACAAGTCTAGCTCTCTGAAGATACAAGGATATTCTGAAAAAATGAAATGTATTTTCTCTTTCCATTGCATTTGGATTGTCTGTGTTGGACAAGTACCAAGCAGCAAGTGGAGATGTTGCAGCTTCTTCTAAATGGAAAGGGACACGAAACATAACCTACAGAGAAACCTATCTAAGTTGCTATTATATGAAATTGTTGACAGCCCCCACAACCAAGGGAAGGCGGTGCCTTTTCTCCCAGGGCATCTCACAGCATGGCAACAGAGAGGGTTGGATAGGTTTTTTTGTCAGGTGATTATTTCATTGGAAGAAGGATGAGCTCTGTTTCCTTCGTAGAAGGAAATTGCTTGTGAGAAGCAATTTGGGTTCCTGGTGGGAACGTGGAGACACTGGGAGACTTCACCATGGCAGTTGTTGCTCACTTCAGTGTCTACCTGTGTGTGCTTGCAGCTGGGTGGGCTACAGGAGTTAGGAGCTCATTTGCACTGGACAGCCAACTTTTTGTCAAGAGCATCGAGTCAAGACTGTTTTCTGTGTGACAGACATTACACAAATCCAAGAGTTAAAAGTAGGAGGGGGAGAAAGACTGTAAGGGAATTTAAACTTCACAGCCATCTGGTGCTTCTTGCTCCCTGCCCAGCTCTGACACCACTCATCTCCTCACAGCATCATCATGCTCTTGTGGGCTCTGCAGTCCAGCTGAGAGTTATTTTGCTGGGAGCACTACTAACATCAGTGCTGCAAGGTATAAGGGATAAAAGAGAATTGTACCCAGCACAATACTGAACATAAAGAGACAATCAGTATTTCACATCTCTCTAAATAAAGGCAAACACTGTCTGTTGCTGCTCTGTGCATGTGTTTGTGTAAGGAGGAAGGAATCAAATCCCATAGAACTGTAATTTTGTCCCTCATAAAAATGATTTTTTTTTTTTTAATATAAAGGATTTGTGCAATGCTGTCAACTTTATATTCCTTCTTGGGGTGGCAACTGCATGAGGAGGATGCCTAGAAAGCAATACTTTGCAGATTAAGAATATTTGATTGTATGTATATTCCCATGCTACAAGATCTTGGGTCCTTTAAAGACAAAGAGAAATTTAAAAAAAGCTAAGAACTAATTCAGAATAAAATAGGCAGTTATGTCTGATTAAATCCTGCATTTGAAATGAAGTCTAAATATCCCAAATAAACAATATGAATATGTAAAACAATAATGAAAAAAAAGGAAATTGGATCTGGTGAGACTAGCTCACACATGCTTCTATTTCAAATACTTTTTCATACAGACAGTGGAAAGTTCTGCCAAAAACAGCAGCAATCCCTTTGGTATGCTGAGATTGAACCAAAGGATTGAAATAATTTCTACTGATGATACACTCAATGTGTACCATGGCAGTCTTAAACTAGATCTTATTACACTGAATTTCTTCGATATACAGCAGAAATTATCCAGGGGGAAAAAAAAAAGCCATCTGATACAGTTTGCAGATTTTTTTTAATTATAGGTTTGTACCAATTGCAAATCTTCAGGAACTTTTAAATGAGTGTTTATGCAAAATAGAGGTGTTTGTCCTTTTATTATAGGAAATGCCAAATGGATCTCCAGTATTTATTGCCTTCAGATCATCAACAAAAAAAAATGTACAGTATGATGATGTACCAGACTACAAAGACAGGTTGAGTCTCTCAGAAAACTATACATTATCCATCAAGAATGCAAGAATCAGTGATGAAAAGAGATTTGTATGTATGCTAGTTACAGAAGATGATGTTTCCGAAGAGCCGACGATAGTCAGAGTTTTCAGTAAGTAAATCTAGTTGTTACTACCATTAACATTCATCAGCATCTGTATCATAAATTACAGAAACTTTTGTTTAAGGCAGGATTAAAGCCAAGAAAGTAAGTTTGGCTCAGTAAATTACTAAGACTAGCAAATTTCTGCAGCTTTCAAAAATGTAATCTACTGGTGGCATTTATGTAACAGGACTGCCTGCACTTGCAGTTTATTCATGATAAGTGCTGGCTCAAAGAGAATTTTAGGCTTTGATAATGACTCACTTATGTGATGTCATTTGGCCTTGGAAATGAAAAATGTAAAATTAGCATTGATTATTTTCCATTTGTTCTCAGAGCAAATTTTTCTGCAGGAGGGAAACATTAACCGTGTGCGGTCTGTAGGATTTCAGGGGGGAGCTTTGAAGTGGCTCTGAGCAGCTACTGTGCAGCAGCACAAACTGTGAGGGAGAGGGCAGGAGGCTGGAAAATGAGCCACCAGCCCCAAATGCTTGTTTTGTCCCCTGCTGAATGATAGGAAGGAGAAGTGCCAGTCTTCTGTTCTCTCCCAGAGCATGGCGAGGTTCAGGAGTGTTTGGTATCCTACAGCTCGATGGCAAGGATGGACTGCAGTGCAAAGCCCAGCCCTGTGAGGCCCTGCTCAGAGCTCACCCAGCAGCAGGGACAAGCCTGGTCCCTTCCTGGTGCTGATTCAGAGAGATGTGTAATCCATCAAACCCTGAGTCAGCCTGGGGAGGTGTCCATTGTGGCTTTTTAGGGTCACAGGGCTGTGTCTGCGCTGTATTATCTTCCTTAGCTTCATGTTTTTATATGGCTTTTGGCCTTTGTTGCTCTTCAGGTGCAGATTTTTACAGTCAAAATAAGTGTATTGTGGGAACATACTGGCTGCAGGTACAGGCAGTTTCAGAGGGATCACACTCTGCTCAAAAAACACAAATTCATGTTTTGGAAGGGCAGCCTTTTGCTTCTTTCATGTAGAAGGTGTCAGTGAGTTCTCAATGATATCTATGCTGTCAGTCACATAAATGAGTTTAAAGCTAGATTAGGAGCCAATAGTAATTCCCTCGTTTCACTTCCAATTTGACTGCAAGAACAATTGAATTAATGACAACGGGGAGGAGTGTGCTCAGAGCACACATAGTAAACACGGTGCTTCAAAGGAAAAGATAAAGAATTATCATGTTTACTTATTGCACAGTTGTAAATATGTAGCTGAGGCAGTGGTATTTGGTGAAATGAATCACTAACTGCTTGAATTACTGGGTACTCTACTAAGTATTAACACAATGCTAACTCAGCCATGGAGCACAGCTTGTCTGGTTCATTCTGTGCATTAATTCTAATAGAGAAAGCTTCTATTTACTAAGGGAAGATAAGAAAGGAGGATGCCACGCATGTAATATGGCCAACTTAGCCCTGCAAGCAAGATTACCTTTGTTTTTTTTCACTTTGCATTCACAACTTTATTTATGGTTCTCTTAACTTTTCTTTGCATTTAATTTTCTTGAGTCTGGTTTTTAAGTTCTCATTTTTAGCTGCTTGCTTGCCTGCTCTAATTGCAGAAGAATTAAGAGTAGCTGGTAAGCTTCATTTATTTAATGAAGGGAGTTTCTAACTCATTGAGCCACAGGTACAGAGCTAGGCTGCTGCAATGTGGCCCTCATAAACCAGAATCTCATGCACCTGAGACTCAGCTGCATCCCAGAAGCTGTGACTGATTCTGGGTTTTGCTGGAGCTTGTTGCAGCCTCAGCTGTGCACCTGATTATCTGAGGACTGAGGAGCTGAATTGGCTCACTCTGCAGGTACCACCTGCTAGTCTCTCACTGACTACTCAAACAAGCACTACCAGCTTTCCAGATGGATCCTGTCAGCAACTTTTTTGTGGAATTAAATAGCCAGTTTTCAAAGCAGAGCAGCCCAGCAGACAGGAGCTGCTGTCCTGCTACACTGGCTCTTGCCTTTTGTAGGCAGCGAACTCTTTTTCCCTCTATTATGAGGCCTATATAGAGTTGCAAAGTACTCTGGCAGGCTCTTAAGCTGAGAGATAAGCAGTGTGCTGAAGCTGCAAACCCACCAAACTGGGGTTTGCTGCCAAGTTTAAAATTTTCTCTCCCTTCAGACACCGAGCTGGTAAATGCCAAGTCAGTGTTTTGCAGTGAATCACCTTGGTGCACGTGCAGTGGCTGGGGGATCTGGCAGCAGCGTTTCTGAGGCTGTCACAGAGAGCAGGTGCAGCCTCTCAGCTGGAACATCTGCCAGCCACAGAGCGCTCACCATGGGGAGAGCCCCACTCAGCAGCTGCACAGCAAGGGGGCCTCCCTTCCCCTCATCCAACACACCAAAAACAGGCGCTGTAGCCAGTCCTGGGGGACAGCAGAGACAAAAAGAAGCAAAGCTGAGGTGAGGGAAGGTGTCGTGGCTTGATCAGCTGGTGACTGGGACAGGCAGGCAATGATCCCTGTTCATGGGACCCAAAAATCTGACCCAGAAGACCTGTTAGTGGTCTTGTAAAATGACATTTTCTTGAATTGACATGAAAATATTTTGTCCTCGACAGGTTCTTATATGGAAAAGATCAACCTTTTTCCTTTCAAACTAACAAAAGAGAAATAAACATTCATATATCTCCTAAAAATAAAAATCTTTACTAGTCTTTTGAAGAAAATATGATAATCCTAGTCTGTAGCTTTGACTGTGTCTTTTGTTTGATTTTGGTTTTTGCCACAAGCAGTTATTTGAAAAATTTCTGATGAATAGCTTCTTTTATTCACTTTCATTTCCCTTTTGACCTGTTTTTGTTCCATCCTGGGGTAGTCATCCAAGTGAAGAGTATTTGTGCATTTGCACGTAAACACGCACACAAATAAAATAGATTATTGGGAAAACACGCAGCCTTGCTACTTCTGTGACAACAGGAGCAGTGCATCTGCACTTGAGTGACTTCACCACTGTGTGTAGAGACTGGAAAGACAGTGGTGAAGTTCTCTAAGGGCTGGGATTACTGACACACATGCAATATTTTGTAGGAGGCTTGATTTGGGGAAAGGCTTCTGTGAGCTGACATGGTTAAGAATGTTCCATTCTGTAAAAGTATGTGTGCTTAAGAAGTGCAGATAGGGTGTAGAGCCTTTCCTTGGCTGTACAGACATTGATTTATTTTTTTCCCTTCACTCTTCCTCTCTTCTTTTAAAATTGTGGTGAAAACTGTCTCTTTTGGAGATAAAAAATTTGCGTTCTGGGCTTCAGGCCAAACTGTTGTAACAGACAAGTTATATAGTCCCTAGAAAGTAGTCTTTTATGATGGAAACACTGATAGATCCTCCACTTTTGGCAACCTAAGTGATCCATCTACCGTAATAAAAGTAAATAAGAAGACTAGCTGGCACTGAAGGAAAAGTTTATTTTTTTAAGAGAGTCATAACTAACACAGAATCAGTTAAAATAATTACACTTTTCTCTATCATCTGAATTTCTTAAATGTAATAATCCCAGTTTTGAAAAATAAACATTAGAAGAATAATTTGGTTGAATTTGTTCCTTTATAATGTTGACAGATCAGCTACAGCAATATCTGCAGGAAAGCTGCTTTTTTTTCTTGTCACAACTGTTTCTCTACTACTGGCTCCTTCTCCAGCATGTGCATCCTATAAATCGATAGATCAGATCAGGTTCTCTCCTCCTGGGTGGTGAGCTAGTCTGTCTGGCTAAAAGATGCATTTTCAGAGTACATGGAATTCATTATGGAAGGTGTGACACATTTAAAGTGAGAGTTTGTTCTTGGTTTTTTGCTAATATTGAAACAGAAGTACTTCACCTTTTCTTCTTTTAATGCGAAAATGTAGGTAAGACTATCAGGCTAGACTACTCTGTTTCATTTCAAAAGTCCACATATTTTTAGTGTTTTTTTGTTTTTCAAACAGCTGTTTGTGCTCCCTTCACCAGTACTTTTATCCTATTTATGTTTTAGAACAACCCTCTCAACCAGAAATCTTACAGCAAGCAAACCTCTTAGAAACAGAGAAGCTACAAATGGTAAGAGCAGCATTCTCCCTCAGTTATGGTCCCAACAGCTGCCTGAAGTCCCTTTACAATCCAGGCAGAGGTGATGGCTCAGAGAGGTGAAAGAACACCTGCCTGTGTGTCTATAGCCAGGCTGGGCACAGAACAATTGCCTTGTCACTACTTTATTTATTCCTGTCTGATCTGCAAGCAAGAGCCACCCTGATCTTGCACCCACAACCCTCTTCCAAATTGTACCTCACTGATTTGATGATATGCCCTATTTAAAAGAAGTGGTTGAGGTTAAGCATTTGAACTTTCTAGAACTGATGACCTGAAACAGCCTAAGTGAAAACATAGTTATGTTAAAGCCTCGTGGAGAAAGCCAGTGGCTGATTCCTGTCTGTTTTGCAGCTTGGGGAGTGCGTCTCCAGAGACAGCTATCCTGAGGGCAATGTCACATGGTACAAAAATGGGAGAGTTTTGCATCCCGTGGATGATGGTATGTTTTGGTGATGGCCAGTGCCCCTGGATCCACACATGGGTGTATGCATGAAGAATTGTGCTTGTAAGGGTTGCTCTGCCTTATTCTAATGTGTTCTTCCTTTGAGAAAAACTGCTCATATGGAAAGATACAGCTGGAAGGAGATGTTCAGGCCTTTCACAGTACCCAACCTATGCCACATAATCTTTCTGGTTTAGTTCCAGTTTTAAATACACATCATGGAAAGGAGAATTGCCTTTATTAAGTCTATCACAAAGCTATTTTTGAGCATATGTAACTAATAGAAATCTGTGTCTAACTTTACTGTCTCAGTTTTATGCCTGTCCAATGTTGTGTTTTGGACCACACAAATCATCATATTATACAACTATTTATTTTCCAGCGTATGTAAGAAAAACTATTTTTTTTCCTTCTTTTCAATTTTGACAGACTAATAAGGCTACAATATTTTTCCTTCCATACCTTAGAGAGTGCTTAAAAAAATAAATTTGATTCTAAATTTTTTGCCATAATTTTTGAGGATTTCTTTCTATCTTACAAATTAGACTGATATTTATATTAAGACCGCCCCCCCTCCCCCCTAGTCTGAAACTAGGGTTTTGTTTGGATTTGATTTAAAATATTTGGTAGGTTAGGAGTGTGTTGTTGGTAAAATATTGTTGGTATACTTCAGTGGCAGTTCTAGAGGAAAACTATACAAGCTCTTGGGTCATGTTTCTTGTATGTTTGCAGCCTGATCTCAAATGCAGAACAGACAACAACATACAGGAAAAAGGTTTCAAATTCTGTCTGTGTGACACTGAAACATTTTTTCCTTTTCAGTTGTGGTCATAAATTTGCAAAAGATTGTGGACAGAACAACCGGACTCTTCACCATGAAATCGTCTCTTCAATACATGCCAACAAAGGAGGATGTAAATGCCAAGTTTTCTTGCATTGTGACTTATTTTGGACCATCTGGCCAGAAAACAATGCAGTCTGAACCAGTTGTCTTTGATGTTCACTGTAAGTTACCATTTGCTGTACAAAGTCCACTTCCAGGGCAAGGGAAAACAAAATGAGGAACAGTTTACAAAATTAGAGAGTGCTTGGCTATTGAAATGGTTACTTCAAAACTGATTTGCATCAAGAAGGTTTGAGTACATTGCCAAGGTAATTTTTATTATCTTTAGATTTACCTGAGATTTCATTTTTCCTAACAATAGAATACTGAATACCAAGATTTCATTGACAAGAAAAAAAGTGATGGCCATAAAAAGCTACAGGCTTTGGAGAATTTTAAGAGAAGTTATAGTGATGATAAAAGTGACTCTCTGTGCTTCCCTAAAATATGCAGTAAATACACAATACAGTTTTTAGTAAACTCAAATATTTTTATCTTTTCAGAATCAGCACCAAGCAGTTAATGCTGGCTGTCTACCTTGCACAAAATATTTATCCACAGCTGTAAGATTCTGTGTTTTACATTTAAAATGTATAATTTGAATATTGGTAGACTTTTGAGTAGAAAATTTCTGTAAATAATTGCTTCTAACTGGACTGAATTCTAAAGCAGCTTCCTGACTGTGTTACTGATAGATGTGGAAATCATAATGTTCCTTTGAATAAACAAAACGGGCTGTTGGCAAGGAAAGATCAGAGGAGGTGGCAGCACTTGGAGACCAGGGGAAGAGACATTTCAAAGTCTAGTAAAATGACACTTCTGAAGGACTGTAGAAGGCAGTAGGTCACAGCAGGATGTAGAGGAACAGAAGACAGACAATATGTCCAGTCAAGTGTAACCTCTCTGCACACTTTGAGTAATACCTCATCTTTATAAGAAGAGTCTGTTTTGGAGATGATGGACTCTAAGTATACAGTCTAGCATCTATTCTTAGCAATATGTTGCATGACAACTGTGTAATTCAGCTATAAACAGAGAAAATAAAGCACTGGGTTTCTTCAGGCAGAGTGAGTGCACCATTGCCTTGAAAACAAAAGCCATAGGCTGGAAGTGCCCTGTGTGTGTTCTGCCTGGACAATAGTTGCTTTTCCTCTAAAAGTAAAGTTTGTTGAGCCGCAGGGTAGGGTTCAGTTTTGATCTTGATAAAATAAAACTAAACCTTGCAGCAGCTGGTCTTTGGTTTCATCTGAAGTTAGGGTTGTCTTTTTACCAGCGGTTTCTCCAGAATGACAACCAGCAGAACTAATGCAGAAGAAAACCTGTGGACCATGGGAATGGGAATACCATAGGCGTTCAAGCCTGCAGACACCTATCCCATCGCTTTAAAGCTAGAGGCATTTCTTATTTTTTTGGTTTTGCTTTATAAAGCTGGGTACCAAATTTCACTGTGTTTTTTTCTGTCATTTGTGGAGCCCCATGACCATGAATAACTCCTGCTGTGCATGGCAGACGTTCCCAGGAAAGAACTGTAATGACAAAAGCATTTGCTTGTATTACTTGGCAAGAGATGCTGTGCTGTCCTCATTTCCCCTCTGCTTTCATGCTTGAGCCAC
Source organism: Turdus rufiventris (assembly GCA_013186435.1). Lineage (NCBI taxonomy): Eukaryota > Metazoa > Chordata > Aves > Passeriformes > Turdidae > Turdus > Turdus rufiventris. The sequence continues at coordinate 58,551 of PYHW01010413.1, read as the reverse complement.
TTCACCTGTTGAGGGTGAGGCTGTTCCAGATTTCTGTGGTGCGTGTGCTACCTGCCCTTGCAAGTAAGAACTACCCAGTATGAAGGGGGAGGAAGGCTGCATGGCTCTGGGATGGTCACTGGCCATGTGCAATGTGCCCTCTGTATAAAGATTCAATGTTTGATAAACTAGCTCTTCTAGTCCTGTCTAATAACACACAATTTAATTAATTCTGGCAGTGTGCTGCTAATTAGCAAATACTGGGAGGCAGGCACGCCCTTCAGTGCTGAAGAGGCCTCAGGTATGAACTTTGGCTTCAGAGTGTGGAGTTAGCCAATTTTCTTTCTAAGTATTTTCATCTGCTGTAACTTCAGATCCTTACTCTGCATAAACACATCTCCAAATGAATTAGTGAAATTCTTCATTAATAGATGTCCAAGCTTCAACAGATGCATTTCATGACTGCTGTTAGTTGATGATAATGACCTGTCTGATTTGGTTTTGCTATTTTAGTTTAGTTCAGTGTTCCTAATTAGTTTCGCAATAATTGTGATTTTTTTTTTATGAGTCAAATATAATGCAGATTAAAAAATGGCAGCTCTTAAGAAATGGAAGTCTTTCAGCCTTTTTTTATTTTAGATTAACTGTGAAAACGATGATATTTTGCATCTCTAAAGCAATAGAACAAAATCGTAAAGACCTGCTACTCATTTCTTGCTACTTTATCTATTTCTCCTGAAGAAATGGAGAGAACATGATTAAAATTATGCCTTCAGAAAAAAATTTTAAAGATAAATCTATTCAGTCAGGATCTAAGAAATGTTTTATTGTTTGTTTTGGTTTTGTCTATTGCATTGAGTTAGTGCAGTCTTTAGTACTCAAGGGTTTAATAGCCAGTTCACATCCTGGAAGGAGCCAGCCACTGTAACCTAGTATGACAAGAAGTGTGAATTAGCTCTTGCTGTGTTGGGTGGTACTTGGGTTAGGATAATTTAGCTCAGCTAACAGCAGTTACATTCTTGGTTTTGCAGGTGCAAGCAAGGAAGCTACTGAAAGCAAGGGGTACTAGGAGAGAAGTCTTGGAGCTGGATGCTTAGACAGTATCTCAGATATTTAATTATCTAGGTTCCAGTTGTGTGGGGTTCTGCTCAGCATTAATCAGTGTAAAAAGAGAATGTTTGTCAGGCAGACTTCCCAGTCATGCCCTGTTGTTAGTCTTGTTATGGATAAACTGCTTTACATAGCAGATTAGAGTCGAAGACACTTCGCACTCATGCTGCTTCCAATGTTGGTGTTTTCCTTCAAAAGTGGCTGGGGCAGCTCTGGGATAGCAACACTTGTTTATTAAATTTCTGACTTTTGGTGCTGGCTCCTAGAACTTTTGCTGTTTTAGAAAGCAGAATCTCAGATTTGCAAAGCACCAAGTAAGATGCGCCAAGTCAGGCAGGTGTGCCCCTGAGAGGCAAGATGTGCCTTCACCAGGCTGCTCCTGTTTCTTAGTGAAATTCTTACCAAGCACCACTCTGCATGGACACCATCTTCTTGTTCTCAGGCTGCACCTTCCTCAGAAGAACGACCTCTTCATCTTAGACAACAGTTAAAGTAGTCTTTTGCTGTTCACTTCTGTAAGTTTGGGGTTTTTTCCTATTTTAGCAAATTAAATTAAAATTTGCTCCTGATCTATTACGGTAGATAGAAGGGTAGGATATTTCTACAGAAAAGACTGGTGGTTTGCAAGAATGTAGCTTTTGTTAGCTGTGTCCATTTTTAATCCAGTCATGTTTATCTCTGTGGGGAAAACCCTGTTATAAATTAAAGTCCTAAAGTCTTACTCTTTATCAATTCCTCCCATTTCAGTCTTGAGACAAAGCCTAAGCAATTTCAGGATATATCTAGACATTCTTTATGATAACTTTATCTTAGCATAAACTTGACAGAAGGAAAGACATTTTGCAGTATCCCCTGAAACTGAATTTTTGGCCCAGCAGCTGCCACGAGGGGCATGCATATCATTCCTGGCCAGCTATCTCATTGCATCTGTTGTATTCCATACCAGCAGTGATGCTGGGCATTCCTTTCTCTGAGGAGGCAAAGTTGTGCTTTATCTCTGAAGGTGCTGAGGTGCTCGTTTGGCTGTGGATGGGAGCAGAGGCTGGAATCCAGCACACATCCTGCCCTGGGGAGGGCTGAAGTTCTGGGCTGGGTTGGGGCTCTCAGAGATGGAGACACCACAGTGAAATGCAGCTCCTGGTACTGAGAATTCCCACCAGGAGACAGACATGATAAATGCCCAAAGGGTTGGGAGGGCTGTGGAGCACACGCTTCACTACACACACAAAATCACCTGTCAGCCAGGGCTTTCTCTGCTGTGGAGATTTTTTTAGTGTCTAATAAGGTGCTCTGTGCTCTATCTTAATGCAGGGCTGGCATCTTTGATGGAATTTTATTCATCCGTTGAAATTAAAATAGGAAGAATTATCTGCCCATATAATTTTAATTTTGTTCATTTTACTTTGTTTTTTAAAAATTATATTTAGGCCTCTACGTAGAAAGAATAGCATCTGCTACAGAACACTCTGCTTTAAAAAATTATGAAAGTAAAATGTAAGTTATAGTTCAACTTCAGTGAACATGACAGAAGTATGTTACATTTACTGTTCTGTTGACTATGTTAAGGGTCCTATTATGTTCACCAGATTTATCTTTCTGAAACCTTGTAGTGATCAGCATATAGAACAGGCTGAACATAGTTGCTTAGTTCATATTTATTTCTTTTTAATGCCAGAAGGCTATTATCTAGTACTAATGCATAGCGTTGAGAGCTTCAGTTGTTTTTCTGATTGCTGCAGTCCTCCAAACTGGAGGAATTTCACAGAGGGCAAGTTAATCCCTCATAATGAAATCACACCATGAAATGGTTCATACTAATCAGGATTTCTTTTGCTTTGAAGCATATAACATGGTTGTAATCATTGCTGCTTCGGTTACAGGTATTTTGGAGAAGAAAAATGAATTTTATGTCATACAGCTTCTTCGCACTTAATTGGCAAAAATATAGACAGTGTGATTAACTTCAAGTTCTTTTATAAAAAGATCTACACATGCAAATATTTTCAGCTGGAGGATGATAAAATTGCATTTTTTTGGGCCATGAATATCATATGGATAGTACTGCTGTGTGGATTATGCTGAAGCTATTAAATATGTACGTTATTTTCACAGACCCAACAGAGAAGGTGACTATTCAAGTGCTGCCACAAAGCAGTACCATTAAAGAGGGCGATAACATCACTCTGAAGTGCTCAGGAAATGGCAACCCTCCTCCACAGGAGTTCCTGTTTTACATTCCAGTAAGTCCTGCCTTGCTGTCGCTGCCTAGTGAAATATTCTGTATCATTCCTTCCTGCAGACATTGCTACATGTCAGTGTATACGTGATTTTGTAACAAATGAAGAAAGGAATTCCATGGGACAAACACTGAAGATAGACATTGACCATTATATCATTCTCTGAGAACAACTCACCTCGGTTGGCAAAATGTTTTTGAAAAAAACCTCTCCTTCCCCCCAACCCACCCAAATTTTTCAGTAGTTTAAACTTGTTGGAAATTACAAGGCTTTATTTCCCATCATCTTAATAAACAGTTTTGATTACAGCAGTTTAGCATCTTGAAGAAAACCATCTCATCTGTTGTCATAACACAGATCCAGCAGTGAAAGTACAGCAAATTAATTCAGCTATTCTTTTGACTTTCACAGATTAATTTTTATGCAATTTCTTTTCTTCAATTAATTAATTGTTTGGTGGCATAGCAACACAAAAAGTAATGTGTGTGACAACACAGGAGGACAAATATGTAAAATGCATAAGACACAGACTGAGAAAAATAAAGGCCTTGTTACCAGTAATCTTCTTAGTACTGGTGAAATCCACAGACAGATGTGGCTTTATATTCTAAGACTCCTGGTCCTTGTTCCCGTGTCCTGCTTCCCGCTCCTATTTTATATGCCCTAGTTGTTCCTGCTGCAGCACTAGCAGAGCTGCTCTTGCAAGAAGCCAAAAGAAGCTGTGTCCTTTTAGATGTTTCAAAGCCAGCATGTCACCCTCTGAACGTAATCGTCATCTACTCTGGACTCCTGGCATGTTTGAATTGCTGGAGAGAGCAAGGGGAGCTAGGAGCTGGACTCCTTATCTCAGAACAGCCATTTAGATTCAGTGACTCATCCTAAAAACTCACTAAATGCCAGTGAAAAAGAGTCTGGTATCTCTCCATGCTCCACTAGCACAGTGAGGGAGCTTAACATCCGAGTTTGTCTTATCTTTGGGCTCCTTGCTACCTGATAGTGGTCCTTTCTCTCAAGGAGAGCTGCAATGGGTGATCTCTTTGAAAGGCTCACAGGTATTATAAATCTCTTTCTGGATTCAGAGATAGGAATTAGGGTGTCATTCTGTGCTTGTTTCAAAGCTGATCGAAGCCAGTAATCAGGGGGAAACTGGGGAACTGGATAGCCATAAAGCAACATTTGCTGGCTAATTCAAAACACCAGTGTGCTTGAGCTGTTCAAAAATGTGCAGTGCAGTACTGTGATTCAATTCAGTTCATGATTTGTCCTAAACTGAATATATCAGAATCAGATTTAGAAATGCAATTTGTTTTGTTTTGATTTCTGCAATACTTATTAGTAGACTGTTTTTTCCTGCTAAATTTCTAAATTTTGTATCTTAACATCTTCTTAAAATGAGTTAGTCATTCAATTAAAAGAGTAAGCTCTTGATTGTAACTGTTTTTTAAAATTATGTTATCATGCAGGAAGTAAACGTTAGTTTGACTAATAGGTAATTACACTTCAGTGATGCTGGGTCTGTACTTACTTTGGAGTATTGCACCATCCTTATAATTAAAAAATCCTCAACAAAAATTAGTGTGTTTAGCAGGCCCATGTACAGTAAATATCTTGTTTTCCACCTTCAGGGAGAAACAGAAGGTATAAGAAGCTCAGATACTTACGTAATGACAGATGTGAGACGAAATGCAACGGGAGAGTACAAGTGCTCTCTGACTGACAAAAGCATGATGGACTCGACCACCATCACTGTGCACTGTAAGTCATTGCATTTTGCACTCCTGGATAGGGTACAAACTGATCTTGGACCTCCTGGGATGGTTTCTCTGCTGTGTGCATGCAGCTTAGTGCAGTTGCCTACAGGTGAAGTGTTGGTTTGAAGGAGCGTCTGGTCATTTCTACTTATTCTAATGTATTTCTGTTTGAAAATCTTGACTTTCTCAATTCATTGGCTAGAGAGTTTCACTTAATGTAGCTTTGGATAGTATACAGCTCTATTATACTGTCACATAAGGTGAGAATTTTGTTATTTTATCTTTTGCTCATGTGAATGTGTATAGGGCAAATTACTCTCTTCCAGCTGTGCCATAGAATGTACACAAACATTGAAGCTGATCCACAGGGATATCACTGAAGGTTATTCTTCATAGTCAAGTTCCCATTCCCCCAATGAGGTAAATGTGTAAGGAGTCTAGAAAAGAAACTTAGGAAGTCATTATGTTCAGTAGGAAAAGTTGGAGTTTTTTTATTTTCCCAGGATTGTGAGGGCTACAGAGCTCAGTAAATTTTCTTTGGCTGGATACTATTTAATCACACTATCAGCAGCACTTCAAAAGCAGCTATTGAACTGGTTGCACCATTGAAGCAATAGTTGCTTTTAATCTCTTTATGCAGAAGACAAGAGCAGGAACTCTTTCGAACTCTGCTGTACTGTTACAGGTTCTGAAATAAGAGTCTAGGTAGGGGTAGTAGTTTTCCCCTAAAAATATCAATGGTCTTCACAGTAGCATCAATAGTTGACAAGTTCAGAGGGATCTGAAGGATAATGAAGTTTAAAGGCTTCCACTGTAGTTATACTTTACATGAAAACAACCTTCATGTTTCTATACTTGGTTTTGAATTTTTTTTCTTGGAAGAGGTAGAATACATGCATAATATATCTGTACATTATTAATTATACTGTTATATGTAATTAATATTTTGCCTTTAATAAGATCATCTGTTGTTACCCTGCCTACCCTGTTTGCCAGAATGTAAAGCATGTAAATGGCATATAAAGCCTGAAAAGGGCCCTGTGCTACTGCCTCTTAACTGCTGGATAGCAGAGGTAGCTTTGCTCTGATATAACTGACCCTTTAATTTTTCTCCAAGTGGATTGCATGTCTACTTTGTACTTTCATAAATAATTACTCTAAAAAATGGCTTCCTCAGCTCCAAGTTATTTTCAACAAGCCAGTTTTCCTGTCTCTTCTATTTTGTCTGCACATTCAAAGAGCTTTACTATGCTGGAGAAACATGTAATTTCTAGATACTAGTCTTCCCACTGCTGGTAGCTAATGCAGCTATTCAGAAATTAGAGCTGCACTCCATTACCCTACTGCTTTATTTTACTCGGGGTTCATTTTGTTTAGGTTTAGTTTTTTTCCAAAATACCTCTATCTGCAAATAAAGCCTTTTTTTAAAAAAATGAGGTGCAGTGGCCTGGAATAATTTTGTGATTCCTGAATGTCCAGACCATGCCCTATCTTTAAGGTACTTCAGTGTCTTGTCTGATGCTGGTCTAAAGCATTTCTGCAGCATGTAGTTTGTCCTTCAGATTATACTTAATAATGCCTATCAAATCCTACTTTTTCTCCCTCTTTTGCTTTATTGTTCACCTTTTATATGGATGAATATTCTTTCCTGTGCCATTACACTAAAAATACCATTGATTGGGAGTCAGGGGTTTTCATTTCTTCATGTTCAATCTCAGCATTTTAGATTTTTTATTTTCTTTTTTAAAAAACCAACCACAAACGCAACAAAATGCAGGCAATTTAATAATATTAAATTTGGGAAACTATTTATAGTAATTTGTTAAATTTCAACTGTAGTGCTTTTTCCCAAAGCAATTTTATTGAGCATTATAATGACACTAATTTCTTTCAGTGTATAGGTAGGGAAAGCTTCTTGCTGGTATGAAAAGATATTATTATGCCATAATCCTCAAATATTTTTTGTAGGGAATACCAAGCTCCTATTTTCCAAGTTGTTTGTAAATTATGAGACTTAGAGAAAGCTGAAAATTGATGTTAAGGCATCCAGTTACCCATAATGCTTAGGGAAATTATGAAGGAAATTGAGGGGGGATGAAAGATTCCCTGCCTTAGCCATGGTACATATAGGACAAACTGCACAACCTGAGCTCTTGCCCTCCAGAGCTGGATCTGTGCAGCCAGGTCCCAGTTTAAAGTCCAGCAGAACTGAGTGCTTGTGGTTTGCATGATTTGTCCCTCTAGAGAGGGAGCAGCAGAACAGGATTGATGTTGTGGGTTTGGGGCTTTTTACACTAGGCTGTAAATTCTCTGCCAGCTCTGTTCCTTCAGTGAGTTTGCTCAGGGTCAGATAAGAAAAACTGGCAGGGAGGGGACCAGGGCAAAAGCTGTTTATAACCACTTACAGAGATATAGAAGCACACCCTGAGTGAGGCAGGGAAAGCATCCAGCAGTGGAGGACAGGTATATCTTCCCTCAGCTATAAAGAAGCATCTCTTTCAACCGACAGTGCCCTTTCATTATCTGTTGCTATGGGGATTTGAGCAGCTTGGTCCAGTGTTGGTGTTCCTGCCCATGGCAGGGGGTTTGGAAGTAGATGATCTTTTAGGTCTCTTCCAGCCCAAACATTCTGTGATTCTGTAATCATTTCTGCACATAAAACCTAATGTGGAGTAAGTAGTCTGTAGAACTTCCTCTTTCTGATGCTTTTCTTTCTGCTAAAATGTGTTCTACAAACCATCCAGTGAATTAAAGGTCTTAGGAGTATAGCATTTGTATTTCTCTATAGATGTAGATATTTTTCTAGCCTTGTCTTGGCTTTTCTCGTCTTTCAGTAAAGCTATTGAAAATACAGGGGAAATCACCTTTTGAATGCTGCATGGAAAAATCTATTCTCAAGATACTAGGAGAAGTTTCCAATTGTCTGCTGATTTATTTATGAAGTTCGGACAACAAACAAGTGCCTGCATATTTTTCCGAATTGTAACGTAGTGTTCCATCAGAGGCCTCCTTTAAATGCTGGGAGTCTGTCCCAGATGTGGCACAGCATCCAAACTGAAATATGTGCTCCAGTCTTGCCCACATTAATTCCATACCTCCCTCACATGATGTGGTGGTACGTGCAGAATGCGCTGTTTGTCTCTTCCCTGCCCTACTTGGTATGCAAAGACAGCGCTGAAATCAATGCAAGACTTCAAATGAGACCACATTAAGAGCTAGCATCTATTGAAAATGGTGCCTGATGAGGAGCTTCTTTCTGAAGAACATTTCAAAGCCAAATGGAAAATGTACAGAAAATTCGCACAGGAAAGCTTTTCTTTCAATGGAGACAAAAATTTAATTTTGACAGTCTTCTATATGCAGGAAATGTTTTCTCCTCATACTTCTGTACCAAAGAAAGATTATTTAATAAGTAGAGAGGTAAAGGTAGCATCACATTTCTCTGTGGACCCTACAGATAAACTGGCAGAAAATTAAACTAAATCAAGTGGCCCATGTAGAGCTCCTAGAGGGGGTCCTGTGTTAAACAGTAACTTAATTCTCTCTTGCCACATAAGCCATACAAATACAAATACTGCGCTGAGTTACATAGCTCATCTCATGCATTGTGCATTTTTCTGAACTACTATAGCAACCAAAACCACGGTGTGGGAGGGATTGTAGCCCCACAGAGGGGCCAGCAGGGAGGGCACGGGGTACCCTGGAGGAAGACTGGGCTGAAGGATTGCTCTGGGCTCAGTGTCAGTCTTGCCTGAGATGAAGACAAAACTTCTATGAATTTTTGCTTCCTATGGCAAATGTGAGAGGAATGCCTTGTGAATGGTCTTTGATAATCTCTTGGTTTGAGGTACTATCTTGCTTCAAAGAACAAAAGGTTTAAATACATGTAGAAGGAAATTCTTGAGGGGGAAAAAAAAAATCTTAGCTTTTTCTTCAACCACCCCTCTGCCCTGGTAGAATGTGTTTAAGGGTAACACAAAGCAAGAAGAAACATAATTCATGCATAGTCCAGATCTATATTATACTGCTCACTGGAGGAGTCCTGCTATTTTATTTTATTTCTGGGGTTTTTTTTTAACTTCAGGAAGCCACAGGAGAATAGTTGGGTTCCATTTACTGGTTTCAGGAGGGAGGATGGAAAATCCCCATAGGAATACAAAAACAAGATGTCATTTTATCTCATCAAGATTTTTAGCTCATTCACAGTTCTTGTGACCTCGCAGAAATGACATTGGTCTTGTAACACCGATAATAATGCTGCAGACCAGTAGTACAGGCTGAACCCTAGTTGTTCCCTGAAGTTCTACCTTTCATTACAATGGTGTTCCCAGGGCAACCACTGAATGAAGCCAGTAGTGAAGTTCACTGTTTTGTTAAGGAAAACTCACTTTCCTCGACTGTGATTTTTGTCTTAGGCTTTTTTTAAGCTCTGTTTAACAGCCAAAATAAGGCTTTGCACTCCTTTTCCAGAAAGTTTGAGATTTCATTTGCAATGAAGTCCTGTGTGCTTTTGACTGCATGTGTTTGTGTGTGTGTGCACACATCTGTGGTAGTCATTCAACCAGGCAACTTGGCTTACAAGCAAGGCACTGTCAGAGGAGAAGCAAAATAGAGATTGGTAAACTCTGCTTTTCTTTCACTGTAGGATTAAAATCTTTAAAAATGACAAGCCCACCAAATCCTTACACTAAGAAAAATCCAGAGCACTCTTTCCTGATGTCTGTTAGTGGCTCTCACCCTGCCTTGTGTCAAACACAGCTGTCGCTGACTGCAATTTTCATGGAGCTAAAAGGCAGAGCTTGGACTCTTTTTTGAAGTACACAAAAGTGGTGTTTTAAGTTACAAATGAGAACAAATAAAGGGCTTCATGTGCACTTCCCCAACCCTGCAATTTAGACTTCTCACCCCTTCAGTCAGTATCATGTCTCATACATCCTCTTTGACCCTCTTCATCCCCTTCAGATTCTGAGGATAAATATCCTCTAGTTTTATCACACAACAGAAAGATATCCCTTGACCTGCCTTTTCCCTTCACAGTTACTGTTTAGGGTAACCTGTCCCCACCTGCACTAGTCCTCCCCTGAAGATGCATTTCTACCTGGCCCATGGTAAGCTACCCTCACAGCATTCTGTGTTTCCTTTCTGAGATGCACATACTGTTATGTGCAGTACTTCTGCAGCATCTCGTGCCTACTCTGTCATTCTTTCAGCAGAACAAGGTGAAAAATATGTATCCATTTGTCTAGTGATTAGTGAGGTTTTGCTTTTCCTTTTTAGCCTATAATTACAGCAAAAACATGAATGTTCTGCAATGCCTGTTTTAGCATAATTCTCTCATCTCCCTTCTTTGTAAAATTGACTTAGATTTTATTGAAGAAATGAAATCTTGAATTTAATGAGTGCAATTAGTCACATTTTCTTTTCTTGGTAAGCCTCTGAAATGGGCCAGGCTTTCTGAGATTAACTTTTTACAAATGTTCTTTGTATCCCAGATTTGGATTTGCAGCTTACTCCTAGCGGAGAAGTCACAAAACAGATTGGAGAGGCCTTGCCTGTGTCATGCACGATTTCTTCTAGTAGAAATGCAACTGTATTTTGGATTAAGGTCAGTAATTTGTGTATTTCACACTGCATCTGAGTGTTCACGTCTTCGTATTCCTGCTGCTACTTCAGTGCTTGGAGGGAAGGAAGGAAGTTGTTCATTGGGCTTTTTAGAGAATATTGTTAAAATGGGTCTTACGCATGTGGTTAAAATGAGATGTACTCACACTGATGACTGAAAATCAGTTACTGTAATTATCAGCTCAGCTTCCAAATGGAGAGAATTAAGTCATATTGTAACACAAATACAACTCTTTTTGAAATTGTCTATACAAGGCCCTTTGAGAACAAGGTTATTCTAAGAAAAAAAAAGCCCATTTGGAGTAATTTTGGTGCATTTTGTCAGAGGTGTGCTTGGTCTTAGTTCTGATAAACATAACAAAAGGGCAAGGGTTGAATGGTTAGATGGTGAAAAGTGTAGCTGTTGAAGAAGGTGGCTTTACACAAAACCTGTAATGCTGGAAACTTACAGTAATGATGCCTAATGGTTGTTTATGAGCACATGGTGATCTCAAGCCTGGCCTAGAGGAGAACTACTTGTGTCTCAAATGGTTTATCGCTCGTGGTCTTGGCCAACCTACTAGAAAAATTTAGGGCTAATAACTGATCCCATCTATGCTCCTGATTTAAAAACAAAATTGTTCAAGAAGAAAGGAGATGACTTCTATAAATCTCCAGCAGTTTCCACTTTTCATTTGGTATATTCAAATGTACTTATTAATGGGGAAACAGCTTAAAAAAGGGAGGGTCTAATTTCCAAAGCATGTGAAAACTTCCGATAGTAGTCCCGTTTGCATTAAGGGGTTAATGTACTGTGAGTCCATCTCTGTCATTTCTAACTCCTGAATTTATCAGGACAATACCAGAATGCAAACAAGTCCATCATTTTCAAGTCTTCAGTATCAAGATGCTGGAAACTACGTCTGTGAAACTGCTCTACAGGAGGTGGAAGGATTGAGGAAAAGACAGACACTTAAACTTATTGTGGAAGGTAAGCAAGCAGATGGTTACAATTGCTAATTGTTCTTTTAAAATAAAATGGTTAACTGCAATATTGTTCTTGTAGGAAAACCTCAAATCAAAATGACCAAGAAAACCAACACAAATAAAATGTCTAAAACAATTATCTGCCATGTGGAAGGTTTCCCCAAACCAGCAGTGCAGTGGACAGTTACGGGCAGCGGAAGCATCGTAAATAAAGCAAGTATCTTTCTTATTACTCTATTCACCAAAAACTAGAGTATAGGAAGTACAAATTAAAATGAAGGAACATTTTTGAGATAGTGAGATTGAAGAAAAATAGTTTTCATTTATCTAAGAAAAGGTTAAGTGGTAGCTGTGGCTACATGGTACTTACAAGGATGGCTTTTTTTATGATAAAGCCTTTTTGAATAGAACAGGTGAAAGCAAAGGAGATCCACTGGCTACAAGCTGAAGCTGGAAGGAAAAAGAAAAGGTTACAAATGAAATATGCATTTTTTAAAGGAAGGTACTTAGTCATTTTATCTGGGTAATGTGCTGATTTTGCCATTGCATAAAGAATTTGCAAATAGTGATGGAATTGTAGAACTTGCATTAGAAAGCAAATGGGTACTTGATGTAGGCATTAACTGAGTGAAATGTAATGAAATTTGGCACGTGTGTATCAGAAGTTACATTCAGTATAGCTCCTTATGAGCGTTGCAGCTTTTATCCTAATATTTATAGTTGTTTTTGTATGGTTATACCTAGTGTTTCTCCCTGGAAACAGAATGATTATGCACTCATCCTGAGGGATAAATAAGAAGGACTAATATATACCAGGAAAAATAACTGGAGAATATGCAAACTGAAGTGTTTTTATATGGATTACAGAATCCCATGTAAAGCATTGGCACATTTTTCCTTAGCAGGAAAAATAAATGAGACCTCTCTATAGTCAGTGGCTGGAAGCGCCATGTACAGTGTTCCTCTAGATTCCATTACATTTCATTAGGTTTTGCTTTAAGCCTACAGCAATTATGTGTAGCTGACAAAATTTGTCTGGTTACTTGTAGGTATAGGACAGCAATTGTCTTGAAGCTATAGAAATGATTGAAAATAATTTTCCCTAGGTGTTGCATTAATCTAAGAATGATGTACAGCGAATTTAAGGAACACTTCAATATTACAGTGCAGATACTATAGGGGCTACTAGATACACAGCTTGGCAAAATAATGCTTTGTGTGGAAATAGCTTGGAAAGCTGGAAACTGGAAAATTTGGAACAATTCTTCTCCTTATAATGATATAAATGAAAAACAAGATGGAAAAAATTATACCTTAGAAGTCTTAAATTTCTTTACAGATTTTTTTTTTACTTGGAGTATTTTTAAAATACTTGAATTAAAAGCAAATACAGAATGTTGTTAACTTCTTCAGAAAATGCTTTTTATCATGGTCTTACAGTACACACTATACTATCTATTACTGGATATTTTGGCTAACTTTTTCTTTCAAATATTCACATTATCATTTAATAAAACAGTGTAGTATTTCTCTTTCTATTGTTTGGAAAACTGAAATATTAATTGAAAGTTATTTCCCTCTGAACATTTTCAATGTGTAATACAAGTGATGCATGTATTGTTCTTTGTGTTTTTAAAGGATACTAACCTTCATTTTTCACCTTTTCAGACAGAGGAGACAAAATATGTTAATGGGAAATTTTCCAGTAAAATTGTAATTGCTCCTGAGGAAAATGTAACTTTAACTTGCATTGCAGAAAATGAGCTAGAAAGGACTGTGACCTCCATGAACGTCTCTGCTAGTGAGTGTCCTCTAAAGAGAATTTCCTTAAAGTTACAGTTTCTCATAAAGTACCCATACATCATACTCAAATGAAGAGTAGGTCTGCATAGTAATGTTGATACTAAGATATTTAACCTTTTTGTCTTAAGTCAAGCAATTGTAAATCCACTCTGGATCAGTAGTACATAAAATTTATTGATAGCTTTCTACAATAAGTCTCTTAGTCTTCATTACTTTCTTGGCTAGCTACCTCTATTTACGAAAGTAAACAACAGTACAACATAATAGTACAAAATACTGCAAAGTAATTTCATTTACAATGCAGAGATCTTCATTTACAAGACAGAAGTCTTTATTTATTGTAAAGTTAGCAATATCTCTTAGTGTTTATTATTACTGGTATGACTTGACTCACAACAGAAATCAGCCATGCTGGGCTTTAATCACATGTCATGATGAAAGGTAGTAAAAAGTTATGGAAAGATAGAACATAAATACTCAGTCAGAAATATTTCTGACTTGAATATTGCAGGTTTATAGTTAGATTCTTCTAATGGATATGGTATAGTTACAAAGGAAAGACTTCTGTTTAAAGATGGGGTTAAATATCTTGTTTGGCAAAGACTGTTCCAGTTTCTGTCATTACTGTAAATAGGTAATTAAAGGTGATGCTCAGGTCTGATAAGTGTTGCATTTAATTTAATTTTAACATTTTTCATTTCAGTAAGTATTCCAGAATATGATGAGCCAGAGGATAGAACTGGTATGTATGGTTTCCTCTGTCTGTAACCTTTAGTTTTGATTGTCTCAGCTCAATTGTTTAGTTCACTGCACAAGTCCCTGAGAGTCCCTTAAAGCCAGACTTTATTTGAAATAATTGTTTCCATAATTGACTAAGGTGTGACTTTCTTGAAGCTTAAAAATACATTTAAATAACAATGCCTACTCTTTTTTTTTTTTTTTTTTTCCCTAATCCCTTTTTTTGTTACTGGGGAAAATTCTCTAGAAATATTGTAATGCTTTACTTTATCATAGGTCATCTCATTAACTTTTCTTCTTTGCTTCAGATGACAATAGTGAAAAGGTTAATGACCAAGCAAAGCTCATAGTGGGAATTGTGGTCGGTCTTCTGCTGGTTGCTCTCATTGCAGGTGTTGTCTACTGGCTCTATGTGAAGAAATCAAAGTAAGAATTTTTTGTAAACTTTATACTAAGCTGGAAAAATAACAGTGATAAGCAGAGATGTATATTTACCTGTTTCCTTTCCTCTACAGCATTCCAGTTTTCTGGAGTGGGGAAAAGCTGTTACAGTAGGTGCACTTTATAGCAAAAGGAAACTTGGTACCTCTGATTGGCTTGTCCCTAATTCTTAAGGAGACTCATCTCCTGGAGGTGGGGTTCTAAGATTTTCATAGATCATAGTAGTAATGAGGTCCTGTTTCCTGACAGCCAAATCTGTGCTGACTCTTGCATTTAAATACAGTTGTGGAATGGGATGTGAAGAAGTCTGTGTGGCTGTCCTGGTACTAGAAATTGCCTTCATTTAGAAATTGGCTAGCCTGTTTCCTTTAAAAATGGAATAACATACAGAATAAGACTCAACCATCTCAGGGACCAGAGAGAGCCTTGTTTTGTTCACATGTACTTTGAGATTTCTGAAATAAAATTGGTAAAAATAGAGCTTCTGTTGCTGAAAAGTCTAGGAGCTCTCATCCCAATCCAGGTTTTAGCCATCGTAGGCATAGAACAGCACTTTCCAGGGAGGCCTGCCTGCTTTCAAGTTTCTTCCTTGTCACAGAGGCTCACTTCAGAAAATAAATGGGAAGGTATCAGGAAGTGACCATGTTGCTCCATGCTTTTGAAGCTGGCTATTGCTGCCTGCCCCATTTGGTCTTACCCTAGGCTTTGGTGCAGGGAGAACTGAGGGCAGTCAGAAGCAGGCTTGCTTTCTGACAGCTCTTACAGCTGCTGCTGAATAGGGGAGGTTAAGTGGCTGAGCATAACGTGCTCCAATCAGTACAGGTGTAAAAGCAGTCTTAAAGTTCAATTGGTTTTAGTATGATCTTCCATTAAAATTGAATTTAAAATATATCAGTGGGATTTTATTGTGAACAAATGTGCTTTCACTGGTGTGAAAGTACAACAAGGAATTCTCCATCTGGTAAAAATGCTCTATATTTTTGGATAATACGTGAAGACTTTGGCTCAACCATAACTGATGAGGTTTTTGGAGTTTTTCAAATATGGAATTGTTATAAATTACCCCTGCATAGAACCACACTCATATACTACAGAGATTTTTTTGGGGTTTTTTCCCAGTTTATGCTTTTTTTGGTAAGAAATTTTAAGTAACAACATAGTGCCGTTCCTCCCACACTTTGGTACTGTTGCAATAATGTCTAGGATAAGTTTGTCATTCCTCTTCAAATGTGTGAATGTGGAGTCATGAAACTGTGGTACACTGCTTTGGGTTTCTTTGGATGAGGTGTTTTGAGTGTAACAAGGGCAGAGAAGGTAAAATATCTCTTTTTTCACCATTGCGTAGTGGGGGGAGAGCTGACAAGAATTGTAGAATATAGCGTGAGATGAATTTATGAATTACAACAAGTTTTTCTGCTTCAAAGATAGGATACAGCATAATCCAAATGGACACCACTTCTTTTCCTCATGCTCAGCTTCACTTCCTAAAGCTTGGAGGGAAAATCAGAGCTAGAATTGATTAAACATGTTTCCTGGAAACAAAAATACCTTTATAGTTTAATAATAGTTTCTGTATTTGACACATGGTTGCTGGCTTCTAAACCTCTTAATTGATGTATCACCATTGACAGTCTCCTGTTCTCTGTATATTTTTTAATTGATCTGTTGCTATCCTCCCTGCTTTCTGCACACCATACTTGCAGGAGCAAGCAGAATGTCAGTACCTATTCTGACAAAGTTTTCATTATGAGTCATAGCCTAGAAATCAAAGTAGACCGTGCAAAAAGCAACTTACACCTCTGGACACATCCCCCATCTCCATCCAGGCCAGCAGTAGTGGTTATTTTTGGAACCCACCCTTGACCAGTAACTCACCTAATCTCTATCCCCAAAGTGACGCCAAAGGAAAGTCTGAAAAGGCAGCAGCACAGAACTTTCCAAGTCTGCCGAGGCAAGAAAAACATTCCTTTTTTTTGTTATTGGTGTTGTGGTTTGTATAATCTTCTATTGTCTTGTCATCCACTCTAAGTAGGAATTTTACTTGTAGCCTTGGAATATATTCACAATAAATCACTTGTACAGTTACTCACTGCCTCAGCTCCACTTGATGGAAAAGCTGATTATTGCCACATATTCTTTTCAGTGTGAATATTATCCCATAAATCAGACTCATCTGTATTCCACATCCTGCAACCAGCCTCCCCTTGAATAAAGAGTTGAGGCTACCTACCCCAGCATGCCTTGTTTCTCCTTCATCTGAGCAGAAGGCTAGACACTTGTTCTCTGCAGATTTCTCCTTTTTCCAAAAACAATGTTGTAAACTAATCTGCACTGAACAGAATATAACTCAGCACTTCAGAATCTTTCTAAACTTTTTGTGCCAGGCCTCAGTTGAGAGATTGCAGAACACCCACATTAGGGAAACGCTTCATATATGAAATTTTCGCCTTGCCAGAAACAGCTGAGGATACAGCAGAAATTAAAGACTCAGAAAGGAAATAGTGCACTCAGCACCCTGCTCTCTAGTCATGGAAGTTTGCATGTAGCTGGATCTTGGTCCCATTTTTGTCCCTGGAGTTTGGAGGTCTCCAAATTTCAAGTCACATGAGGCTAGATAAAGGTTAAAGTGGTTCAACATCAGTGAAGGAAACTTCAGCTGTGACAGCTGCATCACAGCAGCAGTCTTAAAGTTGTTCACATTCAGAGCACATCTAACTCTTGAGATGTTTCTTAGGTCACAGTACTGTCAAGGGTTACTGGTGTCTCTGAAACTGAACACTTGAAGCATAACAATTCTGCTTTTCTGATACTTCATTGCAAACAAGCATCTGAGTCAGATGTAGTGGGCCAAATATCTGAGAAGCTCACTATGTTTTCAACAAGACTCAGCATTTGTATTGGTTTTCACTCAGTTCCTTTTCAGAGAAAAGACATAGTTACCAAACATCTCTGAAAGTGTCAGCTCATGGCACAAATTTAATATAAAAGTGGCACAGATTAAAAACAGTCACTCATTTCTTGATGACTGGAATATTTTTCCAATGTCTCTATGGTTTTTCCTACTGATGGACATTTGAAAATAATTGGAAGAAGCGGAAGGCAAGATTGGAGGAGGTTGCAGCTACTCTAGATTGGGATGTATAAAACCATTAGCTCCTAGAAAATCATCTGCAACAGTGCAGTTGGGTGTAGCTTCAATGAAATTCACAGCTCTTACCTGTCACCATCATCACAAGTTTGGGTAACAAGGACAAACAGCACTGCTTCCTTCCTTAAATAGCACTGAGGGCAAGGCCTAGATTTGCAAAATTAAAAGAAACCAGAAATTAAAACCCTACAGCAATTTTTTGGGTCATCTATATGTAGTCTGTATTTACACTGCAGCAGGCAAAACAATTATCATGGAAAATGGTCTTCATATTACAAACAATGTTATGAACAGTAGCTGAACAAGCTCCATGAAAATAGTGGCTCCACAGCACACACATGCCGAAGAATACTAAAAATCTCACTTTGGTACTACTTACAGAGAGATTTTGATTAGAATTCTCTGAGGATAATAATTTTCCTGAAGAGTAAGCATAGATAAATATTAAATATGAGGCATAATTTTAGCAAGAGTTCAGAATGATCCATGATTTACAAATTAATTTAAAGGAGAAAAAAAAGAAAGAGTTGAGTGAGTAAACTCATATTTATACAACTAACTTCTTACTCTTCAGAACAACACCATCAAAGGGGTGGGGATTTTTTTGTGGAGCTGCATTTAATGACAGTGTGAGAGTGCTCCAGGTCTGGGCAAAGTGGGCTGTCTTCCCTTTTGGGTAAATCTTTGGGAATATTTCTATCCATTCAGACTCCTTTGCCCAGCTACTCAGGTATTATGAGGAAGCTGATCTTCAGTTGCACATGGAGCAAGCTGGCAGGAGTTAATCACAAAAAACAAGAAGGAACAATTGTTGTTGGATGTTAAAGGACCATTTGTCCTGTGCCTGAAGTCACCTCAGAAGTGATGGAGCCCAAGTTTTGTTTCTGTTACAAATCCAAGCCATGTCTGTCGAACCCTGGGGAGTGGTGCCGTGCCAGGGATGGTTCCTCTACTGTTGGCAGAGCACTGCCTGTGGACCTCACCTCCGTGCTAAATAACTCCTGTGTCTCTTAATGACACTGTTTAGATAGCACTAGAAAGGGCAGCAGCATTGTTTGTGCTGAGGTGGTGAATCTGCCTAGATAATGGTATTTGGGAAGCAAAAAAGCCAGGTCAGCAGGATCACCAAAGCATTACAAATAAACTGCATTTCAGTCTCAGGCACTGAGAATCGAAATCCATGGCACTGTCAGACATGAAAAACTGCTGCTGCTCTCATTTCAAGCAAGTGGTTTGTAACATCCTCTAAAAGAGCTCTGGAGCACCTGCCTCTTTCAAAGTTAGTGTTGCCCTTTAAGTCTTTGATTTTTGCCCAGTGTGGCTTTAGGAAAATGAAGGTGACATTTAGTTTGACTGAATGTAGACCTAAAATAAATCATTTAAAAAATTAAAACCCGATCACATTGCAGAATCTCCTGACTTTAGTCATTGAATCCTTTTAACCCAATCAAAGACCATACAGTTCCCTCTGCTGTTCAGTGGCAGGTCATATGAGATTCAGTCTGATTTGGACAGTGTAAAAATGGTGATAAGAGGCCAGAAAAAAAAGGATCCCAGTGAGCCATGCCAGTAGTCCGTCCAGTCTCCAAGAGCAGACAGTAGTAGTTATATCAGGAAAGATGTGCATTATGCTGGCTTTCTCACATCCAACTCACTTCAGGTAATTACCTGAGTCCAGATTATTTCAGCTTTTTATCTCATCCCTTATTGTCTCCAATTTTGTAAGACTTATTTATGGAAAGGACTCATTAGCCCCATGACAAGCCAAATTATGTGCTCAACCTAAACCAAACATGTTTTAAATTTAAATTATAAACTTTTTTAATTTTCAAGGGATTTTTTTTAAGGAGTTGCTTCTTTTTTGTTAGGATTAAAGAGATTTGTGAAAGGTTATTTATGTCACAGAAGGTCAGTCTTTATCAAAGCACTGAATTTTCTTCTTCATTGCATTTCACATCCTTTCCTTTTATTCATGTCACATGTTTCAGGTTTTGAATACCAGAAAAAAATATAGATTGCTACTGCACAATAGAAATTTACCACTGTAGAACAAGTTACTTTGTAATACTATCTCAGCACTTTTAAAATTAAATTTGCCTGTTATAAAGAGGAGCTCAGATCTTTGCAGTAAATGGGTTTTCAGCATGATCCCTTCCTGTCAGTCACACAAATATAACAGAGGCACCCTAAACCACTAGCAAAAGGTAAATGCCACTTTTAAAACATTAAAACTTATGGCCCTCAGGAAATAACCTCCTCTAAAACCAAAAATATTTTAGAGTAGTCCCTTTCAGTGTAGCCTGTGGGATTTGGGATCCAGAATCCCATACGCCCCTGGCACTGCACCTCAGGCTGGAGGAGAGCAGCATTTCGGCAGCACTCCAGAGGTGAGGAGGGGTTGGGTGCATTTGCACTCCCTCAGGAGCTCTTCAGAGACAAGCACTGAGCTTTCCTGGCTCCTCAGCTCTGCTGCAGGGTGCCCAGCCCAGGGCACAGCCTTTGCTCAGATGGAGGATGTGCACAGGAATGCCCCAGCAGCACTAATCCCACCCGCTCCGGGAGCTGCATCCCTGCATGGTGTCAGCCTGACATGTCACACATCTAACCCGTGTCTTCATTGTACTTTGCCAGTCAGGGTCTTCACCCCCAAGCAAGGGTGAGCATGTGCATCAATCTGTCACAGCAGACCACACTTTTCTGTAGGGGAAACAAATTAACTGTGGAGAAAATGCAGATACGATAATCTGCTTTGACACAAGGGATTTACTTCGCCCCACTCATACACATTTGCCCATTTACATTTTAAAAATTGGGGCCTTCAAAATGTTATCACAGCACTGCAGGAATCTTTCACCTTGGCAGACAGTGAGGCTTCTCACAGATTAAATGAATGGCATAGTGGTTTTATTGTGCTAAGCTAAAGTAAGCACTTAACTCATTAATTCATCACCACTACTTGCATTAAGGAGGACCTGCTATTTTAAATGAGGCATACCTCTTTTTCCCCCCCACTTCAAACATTTACACAATCTCATCTTTACCCAAAGCTTGTCAGTTATAGCTAACACAGACCTACAAGCCAGAGTGAGATTTTTTGTTTCAGTGTTGCCAGAATTTTTATGAATTTCTTCACATTTTAAAGAGCCGCTGTTTGGCATGGGCTCTGAAAGTCGTTTACTACAAGTACACAAAAGATTGCTGTGTTGATCAAAATATCTTAGCCACACTTGTAACATTTTAGCATGCCTTAAAG
The DNA here is from genome assembly GCA_013186435.1 of Turdus rufiventris. NCBI lineage: Eukaryota > Metazoa > Chordata > Aves > Passeriformes > Turdidae > Turdus > Turdus rufiventris. The sequence continues at coordinate 37,503 of PYHW01010413.1, read as the reverse complement.
CAGATCCATGTTTATTGAAACAAGCTGCGCAATTACTTTGTCAAGTAACATGCATCTCCACAACTGGTTTAAGCTTACTAAATGTCTGCTAGCTCAGAATAATTCAGAATTCCTCAAGAAGCAGATCAAACACACAGAGCCCTGCTGCAATACTTCCTGTGGTATTCACAGGTGGTGTCACTGGCCTTTTTACAGACATATGCAAACCTGGTGCTCTGCTCAGAACAGAACTGTCAAAATTTTCTGTTCACTGTGAGGGGAGGAGGCAGTGTCATTAATATGAGTGTGGAACAAAATTCTGTAGACATGCAAAAATGACCTTGCTTTACATTATAGAACAGCATCAAAACATGTAGACAAAGATCTTGGAAATATAGAAGAAAACAAAAAACTAGAGGAAAACAATCATAAATCTGAAACTTAAGAGACAATGTGTCAGTCATCATTCCAGGTAAGTGTTTCATATTACAGCATTAAAATCTCTTTGTCCACCATTTCTGTCTGGTGATGAAAGCTCTAGCTTGGTCTGGTGCTCACTTTCCAGAGGGAAGGCAGTGGGGTCATTTTATGGTGCAGTTTAGGCCAGACAGACTCAAGTTTTTGGCCAGTTAAGAATTCAGAGCTGCACATACAAATATTGAAAAAAAGCCTGACATTCAGATGGAACTGAATACTTGGCTTTATTTTAATGCATGTGCTTGAGGAAATGAAAGTACAGATTTGTATAATGTACCACTATGGTACACGTGCATGTGTATGTATGTGTTTATATGAAGAGTATGTTTAGGTAGAGTTCAGAAGGTTTCAAGTTATGACTTGAAATGTTTACAGGAACTTCTTCCCTTACTGAAAGCAACAATTTCCAAGTCCTTGGTCACTTTTTTCATCATTAATGCAAAGGTCACGAAACTTCCTTCCCTTAGAACAAAACAATTCTCTAGGTCTAGATTTCACACACCTGTCCTGTGATCAGTTTTATCCTGGAAAGAGACACTGTGTATTACATTGGGAACAGGTTTGAAAGTTTCCCCTGCTGGGATCTGTACAGAGTAAACTGTTTACAAATGATCTGGCAGACGCAGAAGTTCCTCTGGGAATTACAGGAGCATTGCAGAACACCAAGAGCACCACCCTGTGCTCACACAGATATACACCAATGCTGCACCTCTCCTCCTAGTACCCAAAGGAGAGGGTTAGGCCATTTTTCTGGCCTGTTTAAGTAATTTAAAATTAACACTGTGCTAACACAAGAGTCTGGAAACCAGCTAACCATAGAGAGGTTTGTTGAGTTAGTCATCAACTGTTCTTAAAAATGAGAGTATTATATGTTCAGGAGTGCTTGCATTGTAAGCTCCTCCACAGGAAAGCTGTAGACAGCCCCAGTTTTCAGTGATCTTATCTAAATAGCAATGGATACCTTCTTGAGGTATCAAGGATTTAAAGCATGTGGAATTACGATATTTCATATTTACATAACAAGGATTCTTATTTAAATGAATGCAACTGTCAGTATTGTCTGAAATTTTCAAATACAAACCACAAGTTTTGCATTAAATATTTAGAATTCATTGGATTATATAGAGCAATTATGTAGTGTATAAAGAGATGCAGCATTGCTGTAGGCACTTTACCAGCAGTATCACTGTTTTACTAGTTTGGAAAAGGGAATTGGGAATACCAAAATTATGTCCTAGGAAAGATTTAAAGGTGGAGAACAAGTCAATTTGGATTTTGAAAATGTTGCAGCTTAAGCAAATTGTGTAGTTTTGGTGCAATCTTTTACTCTGATTCCTTCAGATCAGCAGATCTGCACAAATGAAATGAACATAAATCCATTACTTACCACATAAACTGACTGGGAACAATATTGCAGCAGCAATTCCGGTCATGGAAGAAAGCAATGACATTACTGAGCTGCAGAAAACAGTACTGTTCATGTAGCTGTTTATTAAGAGCTTAGATACTGGGTAGTTATCATGGTTAACGTATTTTAAAATATTTAACTGGTTTTATCTTTCATATTTTCAGAGAATACGTATAGACCAATTGAAGCATGAACGTGGATTGTATTTAAACATATACAAAGAAGTGACAGCTATTCATGGTTCAAGTATTAAGCAGATCATACTACCAGGTTTTCAAAGGATTTTAGACACAATTATCTCAAGCTAAAAAAACCCACAAACTAATTTTGGCAACAGCCATGATAATAGGTCACCATGTTGTGTTTTGTTTGAAATATTTTTTTGTAAATGTCTGCACTGAAGATTTCTTTTTGTTTGCCTTTATGTAAATTTTTTACGTAGCTATTTTTATACACTGTAAGGCTTTGTTCTGGGAGTTGCTGTTAATCTGATGTATAGTGTAATGGTTTTATTTCAGTTTTTTTTATGACACCCTTTGAGCAGGTACATGTCTGATTCTGATTGTTATCAGTGAAGCCTCTGCTTTGTAGCAAGTACCTAGAGTGTAAGATTGTCTTTTAAAGGAAAATGTCAAACTTCTTTTTCATTCTTTGAAATCATGGTAAAGCAGAAGGGTGACAGCTGTGACAAGAATGAACTAAATTGTTAATGAAAGTGAACGTTTAAAAACCATGCAAAGCTAAACAAGCTAGGAGGGGAATAAAGAGTTTCCCTGAAGAAGTCTGGTTATTGAGTAAGGAGAACACTATGAAAAATTCCTAGCCTACATACAAATGGTGGCTAAAAAATCCTTTACTTCTAGAGCAAGACATGCATTTTATTGATGGTTATCAGTCGTCTTTCATGTTAGCATTAGGATAAGGAACTGGAATTCTGGATTAGTTTTGATTCCTTTATGTTATTCGCTGCCTTAAAGTACTGTACCTTTTCTTCTTTTCAGAGAGATACCAGTCAGAATTGGAAACTTTTTAAAAAAGTGGTCATATCAAAGCTGCATTTTTTCCCACAAAAATAGAATATATATATATATATTATATTTTTTGTGTGTTTTTGTTAACTATGCTACAGATATTGAATGCACCTTGAGATAATTTTAGTGTTTTTAACTGGTACCTAATTTATCAAACAGTACATATAATTGTAACAATGAAATGTCTATGTATCTTTAGTTACATTCAAGTTTGTAACTTTATAAACATGTTTTTTGCTTGAGGGAATTTTTAGAATGGTACTTGATAAGAAAAGGGTTAAAGGTGAATGGCCAATAAAAAGTTGTAATTAAGGGAGATAAGTTTTCATCTTACCTGGAAAGTTAGTTTCTGGAAGAAGGTGACAGGCAGCTTTGATGGAGAGGAACAGTAGAAGCAGAACATCAGGTTTCCATTTACAAATATCCAGGGAAAAAGTAAGTTTTTATAGACTGGTAGGCAAAAATAAATAAATAAATAAATAAAAGAAAAAGATGGACGTTAGGAAATGTATTTTGCCACTTTTGCATTATTTAGGGGGCAGAAAACACTGTTACTTGTAAATTTGTAAAATGTTAAATGTCTGGGCAGTAGTGACTGATGTCTTAATAAAAGCTTCCTGTAGTGCATTGGCATGGATTAAATACATAAGATGTCCTATAAACTCTATGCTGTATAAAATATTAGAGGGAAATCCTGTTATATGCCTCTAAACTTTAATTTGTTACTGTTTTATTTGGCAAAAAGAAAAAAAAATTATAATCTTGGTCAATATTTAAACCAAAGTAAAATGGGGGAAAAACCAAAGTAATTTGTTTTGCATGGCTAAGCCATTCTGTTATCTCTGTAAATATTGTGATTTTTTTCTTTTTAGAATTTTGTTAAAAAAATTCTAAAATTTTTAAACACCTGTTTTTTCCAAAATAAAACATGAACACACAAAAAAAGTTACTTTATATATAAATATATCTTTTTTTTTTTCTTTTGGTGCAAGAACACTGCCAAGCGATACACATTTTTAAAAAATTCTATGGGCATGACTCTGAACAGGAAAAGCTGTGCCAGAGTCCTGTGAAGGAGTGTGCATCTATCACCTCTCTGTGTTTGTAACACTACAAATAATTCTTGAATACAGAGAGGATTCTTCCAAAGATAGGGAAAACTCCAAAGGGAAAGCATAGGGAAGGGCTGAAAATTTTCATACCACTGTCAGGGGAATATAGGGCAAATGAGAAGAAAAAAAAAGTCCTTCAACTTTCACAGCTACAGAAAAAGGAATTAAACAACTCCTCGCCTTTTGGGATTCTGCTTGATCTCCTATGCACTTTAAATCGTCAGTCCAAGGAGCTGGGTTTTTCACTGCTCCGAGTTCACTATAGGCAAGTCTCAAGAACCAAGAGTGCAAAAGAATTAATGTTTCTATCCATGCCTAAACAACAATAAAACTGAAGTATGTCTTCACTGGCTTGTGTGAAATCTCAGTTTACAAGAACACGTGTGAGCTCGAGGGAAGGCGCTTACCCGGAGCTCCAGCTGCTGCTGCCTGTGCTGCTACAAATCCACCCCCGGAGAGTCTGGCTGGCAGGAAAAGTCATGGGGTGATGCCTGTGGGTTTGTGGAACTTCTCCTGGCCCACAGCACTTGGGGACCACAAGCACTTGCTCAGAGAAAAGCAGAAGCTGGTGCACAAAGCCTGGCCAAAGTTTGTCATGCAGGTCTCTGCTTGTGACCTGGACAAACAATTACCCTAGCAGTGAATTTGGGGGGGTCCTGTTCAAATCTGAGTGAGGACACCACAAGAGTTCCACCTCAGTTTACCACACACAGGAAGGAAAACAAATCCCTGCTCATAAATGGTTTATAAAAGCATGACAGGAGGCAGTAGAGGAGAGCCCTTTTTTTCTCTTGCTTTACAGTCAGGAAGTAATGAAATCAGTGGTGTCTGCTCATGGCTGTGCAGGAAACTGCCACTGAGCTTGGAACAAAGCAGTGGGTTTCACTGCATGCTGCAGAGGCTATATCCTGCAAAAACACCCATGGGCTTCCCAAGTAACTCTGGGAGTCCTCTGGAGCAATAATAGCAAAGCTATAGCTGTGTTGCAGTGGATGTGAACCACAGAGACATGGTAATGGTGTGGCCACAAGATGAAGGAAAAGAGAAAAGGAAGGAAAGGAAAAAAAAAGTAGCTGGGGTCAACACTATAAAAGAAAAAGCATCCAGGGACATTTTGTGCTGGTTCTGAGGCTGCAGACCAGCCTCTGCTTGAAGGTTTTACTGCACTTACAGCTGCTGTGCTGCTGGGACTGGCAGCTGGTCAGAGCCCCAGTAAGGGACAGTGCTGACCCTGCTGCTGGCCAGGGACACAAGCCATCCACACCTCGTTATCTGGGCGTTTTCCAGGCTTTGCCAGCATCAGCCCAGATGGTTTAGGCAGTATGTTACACCTTTTCCTGGACACAGAGTTTTCATCCTGTCGTGTTTTAGGAGAAATACACGAATAAGTTATTCCACATTCTATATTGCTTATTACTTGAATATTATGAAATACTAATGTGGGCTTTATTCATATTGGTACCAGCCCACAAGGACATACAAAGAACTAATAAATCTAAATTCGTTGTCTTTTTTTTCTTTTTTTTTTTTTAATGATAGATTTTGTCAGGGAACATCCAAAAGTCCCCTTATAGCCTCAGCTGCTGGCTGTTGCAGTGAAATCTGATTTACTTGTAGTACCACATGTAGCTGGATACCTTCCTGTTGACTTCATATTTAGACAGCCATATGTCTGTAATTATCTCAGCTAAGATTAAGCAGTGACATATGAAATGAGATCATGACCTGCTGTGTCAACCACATCTGTGCAAATGTTTTCTGGGTTTCCTTTTGACAAGAATGCATCTGCATTCAGGTGTCTGTTTCTGAGAACTGCCCAATACAGCATTTTCAGGCAGTTTCTTCTCCAGGCAGAAGGAGTCAGAGGAACAGAAGAGGTACGTAACTTCCAGTTATGTGCTTCTAGCCCCTGAAGGGCTCCCAGGCTCTCCTGGAAAAGGATAACATCCTCAAGCTGGCATAATTCAGTGCAGAGCAAGGCTCACTTCAACCCTCTCTCCTGGTGGTCAGCCAGGGAGGGAGGGCATTATAGGAAAGGAGGGAGGCAGGCTGCAAGCAAACCAAGCAGCCAGCCTCCCCCCCATACACCCCTTTCCTGCATACACTTCATGTGTAATGCAACTCACACATTCAGTAAAGATTTACTGCATTTCAAGTTATTAGAGAATCAGAAAGTAAGCCTATTACTTATTATCAAATTATGTCAAAGCCAATTTCTAAAATAAGATGAACTCCATCCACCCAGCCACTCACAAGTCTTAAAATGTCTTGTAATTCATGCATTTTTCTCATTTACATTCTAAATAGAGACATTTGTTCTGTTAGTAGCAAGGCATTCACTTTGATGTAGTAATGAATTTCAGCTTGAAAAGATAGAGCCTGACAAATTATTGGGAAATTTTGTTTCATGGTGAGAAAACAGTACCTCTGTTATCACTCCCCCTCCCCCCATTTCCCCCCAGATGTTTTGCCTCTTCCCATGTTCCACCTGGTGTCACAGCCAGGGCTGCTGTCAGTCTGTTCCCTGTGCTGGTTTCCACATCTCCTGTTCAGTACAGATTGATCTCTGCTGCCTTCACCATCAGTTCTTCATTTGCAGGACACCCAGTAAATACCAGCAATTTAACACAACTAGAGCCATGAAATACACTGTGAAACAGGAAAAGATGTAGAAAAACAGCAAGCTTCATGTGCTTGGGCTTCTATGTGTTCACATCCATAGTTCTGGAGTCCCCTGGAGTTTCTCTTTTTGGGAAAATCGCACAAAAGCTAACCCACACTCCAAAGGCTCAACTGTAATACCATAACACATACCCATGCACACCACTGTGCCTTTTTTTCTCATCTAACCCTTTTCCTGTTCCTCATAGCATTAGAAATACTGTTAAATAAATATCATTAGGTACTGGGATGCCAGCACAAATCCTACATTTAAAAATGTGAGCTTCTTTCCTATATTCAGTTCACATAGTTGTGATGCAAGGATTTATTGCATGAGACCCAGCCCTAGACTTGAGGGAGCAGAGGGAAGGAAGTAACAGCCTATTGCTCCAAAAGTAACAAATTAAATCATATTTAAATATAGTGACTTCCACCCATTTAGTTTTTCTAGTAAAAAGGAGTAGCTCTTTCAATACAAACCTATGTTCAACCTAATTTCAATCAGATATATATAGTATAATAATAAAATAATCATAGAATTATATAGAATATAGCAATAATTATATAATAAGCTATATAATAAGGCTTATATTAAAAGAGAGCAACTACAAATCCAAATGCTTCCCTCAGATCAAACTCATATCAATCAGCCTAATCCATTCTGCCCCCTGCCCCTTGATATTCTCTCCAGAGCAGTTAAGTGACTGAATGGGCACATCTCTGATGTCAGTTTGTTTTCTATAGGGCTGGAAAGCAACTAGAAATTCAGGCTGTGTTTTAAGTGTTCAATAATCTCTACACACCAGATCAAGAGTTTTCATTAATACCTGCATCTGTCACAAGAAGAGCAATTCTAGCATGGACAACAGAATACATTTAAAAGGAAGAACATATAATTGAATCTAAATTCAGGAAATGAATAAATTAAAGACTCAAATAAAACCCTCATAGAGACAAAATATTTTCACAAATTCAATTTTGTTCATGTTGATATAAAAGCTTTCTCTGGTTTTATTACTCCAAATAAAGAAAGATAATACTCATTTCCATTAATTTAGGGAAGTAAACACACACAATAAACACAACTGGCCAAAGTGAGTGCACTTACTAAAAGGAAAGAAACAGGATATGGAAATCAGCTCAGATTGACTTTCTGATAAAATTAAAGTTAGCAAGATTCAAGATCAGCAGTGTGTGGAATACTCAGGCTTTTGTTTCTTGTCAAGTGTAGCATCCATTCTAAGTGCAATGTCTTACTACCCCCACTCACTGAACTTGAAATAACCCCTGTGCAGTGCAGTCCAGGTTTGCCATTTGTCTTCTGCACAGTACTGCATCCCAGATTTTCCTAACCACATCAGGAACTACAGTGGAAAAGCAGAGTTTTTTTCACTGAAATTTTTACACATATTTGAGGCTAGGATAAGAAGTACAAGCTTGGCAACAAAAGGCATCAGAAGCTCTTGAGCAAGTTCTATTTGTGGACCAACTCCTCTCACTTTACCTCTAATTGAAAAATCGTTTGGTTCTTCAAAAGGGGTGTGGGAGAGAAGGGAAGAGAGAAACCACCAGTAAACAGGAGAATAACTCACTAAAAGTTACTTAAATGAAAGCTAAATACTTTTCCAAGTGCAAATCTTCAAAAAATAAAGCCATAACAAGGATCTGAGGTGGGAATGTTGCTGTGGTCGGCAGCATCCTCCAAGGATGCAGCCCTTAGACAGAAGCACTGCTCATCCTAATGCTCTCTCCACCGCTCTCCCTGGAGCACTTAGTCAAACATTTGCTCTCTCCTCATTGTGTATATGTTTCTCTGCACTTCCATGAGCTAAAAGGTGCTAACAGCTATCACCAAGAAGGGATCTGGGGCTCAAGGCAGCCAGAGCAGCCCTTTACATGCTGCTACTCTCAGTGGTCATCTGTGGCTCAAACAGAGGAAGCCACCAAATCTCTCCATGGAGCTCCAGAGAGGGAACAGCCTACAGTATTGGGTTGAGGTAAATTTGACAATCAAATTTGACAATCAATTAACAAATCCATCTAATTCCAGTTGCAGCAGGATGGAAATGCTGGAAGGAGCTTCAACCATTACAGAAGGCATGCAGAGAATTGGCATTAAACAGGTTGAATTTGCTCAAGGGAGATTTAAGGAAGGTTTAATGGCTGAACCAGCAGTAGCAGCTGGAGCAGGACTGGCTGAAGCACTAATCCAGCTTCAACACAGCAGCAGGTACCAAGAGAACTTTTTAAACATCCTCATTTCTTCAGTCAGTACAATTCTGTTCAGAGATGAATTGAGAGGGAAAAAAAAAAACATGTCTGTGGAAATAATTAGGCTGGACAGGGTGAGCATTTTCAACACTAAGAGATAAGGTAACTAAACCCAAATAGCTCAACTTCCTCAATATACATATTATTGCCTTTATTATAATAATTCCACCTCCAGTGCAAAAACATTTGCATAAATTTACATGAGTAAAAGCATTCAACTGCATTTCAAGGTATTATTAACCAATAACCCTCTCAAATGGTGTTTTAATGCACTCAGTTCTTTCATCCAGCCAGATCTTGACACAAAACACAAGTGTAATAAGTAATCCAGCATAAAAATGAATTACTCAGCATTCCTAGTAAATCCACTTGAAATATGAGGCATGGCCATTTGTTGCTGGCTGGCTACAGGGCAGAGAGGTGTCTGAAGAAACAGGAATCATGGCTGTGGTAAACAACAAGTGACAGAATTTCTAACTGGGAAAATAGCTTCTGCTTCCACCATCCTGAAAGAATTTTGGTGTTTGGAACCACAAATAGCACCCCATTGTGTATTATCATCTACATGGGGAAAACTCTAAATTCTTGCTAAAGCAGAAACTTAAAGCATCAGGGCAGAGGTAGTGAGAGAGAAACTGTCAAGCACCAAGGAACTGAGATGGAACAAATAATGAAATGACTCATAAAGCATTAAAGCTGACCCAAAATCATTAGAAAACAGTCAAAGGAAATTAAATCAGGAATGAGAATTGTCTCCAAAAGAAACTAAATAATATTTCACAGGAAGAAGAAATAAAAGGCTAGTCAGAAAAAAAACAAAAAACACCAACCCCCCTCCACCCCCATCAAAAAAAGCCACAAACCACTATCCTGCCCACAATGGCAGCTACTAAATACCCAGAGAGATTTGAAAAGCTGATTATAAAGTCCCAAACAAAAATTTGCCAAGCCCTCCCATTCCAAAACAGGAACCCAATCTGAAAGTAACTGAACCAAAAATATTTACAGGGATGTTTGAGAGACTGGGACAGTTTTGATCAGGTAAGAACTAATGAGCTAAAAATAGGAATAAAAGAACTTCTACATTAAATGCAACACCTTGAAGATTGCAGATTACTATGGATGACAGTCTAAGTAGAAGAGTAACCAAACTGGTGTTTGACATGTGTTTACACTTTCTTACCATTTTATGTTCCATGGAGGCATAACCATGCCAGGACCAGTTTCAGAAGAGTCACATGCTGGGTTGCTGCCTCAGAGTCTGACTCTCCTCCTTTACATTGCAGGCTTGAGATAAAACTGATAGGGACTTTAATTCATATTGATTAATCAACATATTACTAGTAAATAATAAAACACTTAATTTAACTAATAAATAAAATTGTTTCCAATTTACATTATTTGGCTTGCTATTACATACAGCTACAAAGCTACCATTTATCAATGCTAAATCCTATTAATTACACATAACTACTACTGAAATACAAGTCACCCTTCCCTCCCCACAGCATCTAACATTAAGGTGCAAGTTATCCCTCTTGGCTCTATCCCCCTACACCAGTCCTTTCCAAAGCAGCTCTGGCTGGCAAGTTGTCCCAAGGGTTCCCTCTGGCACCTAGGCCAGTGGGACAGCTACACTAACATCTGTAAAATCTCATACTCCTACTGCTGGAAAATCTGCCCTCCTTTGATTTTTGTCTGATTTTTATCTTACTTCCTATTTCTCCACTTTACCTTTCTTGTTCCTCTTGTACCTCCTTTCTCTAGCCATTCCCCTCCCAAATGATTGTGTTTCTGATTTCTGCCCCTCCACATCTGTACCCAAATGCAGTGGGCTCAATAACAGTAATGAAGCAATTTCAGCTTTACTAATACAGTTCCCTAACTGAGGAGGACCTGGCAAGACAAACTCCCCTACAGCTGCCTGGTTATTTTTAGCTTACCTGCCCTCCAAGACAAATCACTCCATATGGGAGCCTTGAAACCCCTGCCTGGATCCAGTTAAGTACAAGCACTTCCCTGTCATCTGCATGAGGACTGTGCATGTGACAGCAGCCTGTCACTCTGTTTCTGTTCACATCATCCCCATCCGGCTCTCTGTGAGCTGATGGATTGCAGTGCATTGCTCTTGGTGTGTCCTTCAGACAATCTACAGCTTTCCTGTAGACACATTAGAACCCAAGACCTGGCATTCCAGCAGGACACTTGCTTTCCCCCAAAGGTTAACTTAAAGTGATCTGAGGAGGAGAAAATCAAATCCATAGAGGTTATGCTGAAATGAATCATTTGTGTAGTATCCAGAGGTAGCCTGGCTATAACATAGAACAGAAGATGTTTTTATTTAAATCCACAGTGCTGAAGTTCAAACACGTAGAATAAACATTGCTTTGTTGCCATCCCCTTGCCCCCAAATAAAGTTGAAGAGCATTGTTAATGATGGTGGCAATGATGGCAGCAGAGCAAAGCACTGCTTAGAGACAGCAGCCCAAAAGTATCCCCAGTGCCTGAAGTAACAAGCAGAAGCAAAGCTTGCTGCTCTGAGCTGAGACAATGTGCACCCCCTCACACTGCTGCTCCTACATATCTGGGACAGGGTAGCATTTTAGGCACAAGGTAAAACACCACACTGGATTTTAATGGGGGTCTGACTGTAGACAGTTAACTTCATTAGCCACAAAGATCAAGCAATCACCAGAGATACCCTCAGATAGCATTCTGGTCCCTAATCATTCTTGACAGCAGGTGGAATTTTGTGTGTTGAATTAGGAGTCTGCCTTCCCTCACGTCAGAGATCATTTCCTCCCAGTACAGCCTCAGTGCCTGGAGAACACGGCAGCATTAATAGGTTTCATTTCCCCCTACTGATGCTGAACAGCCTATGATTAATCACACTGTCACTGGATCCTATCCTGATGAGAAAAGTAGGCTAAGCATTATTTATATTTCTAAATGTTAGGCATTTACAATATGGGTTTAACAGTCAGTACCCTGATTTCCTGTGACACTGGTTAGTATGACAAAACAGCAATGGTTTAGTATGTAAAGATCTGCTGGCTATTTCCCAGAGTTGGCTGAAAGTAGCTCAATAAAAAATTACAATAAAAAAATTTTACAAGAATTATTTTCTCCTTTTAAAATCTGTTCTCAGTAAGAATCCAAATGCCATTACCATTCCAGGTCAAATCATGTTGGCAGCTTCTCCTTGCACTCACAACGTGTGGGTGACATTATTTCAATGCTTTCCAGTAAAAGGGTCAATTGTCAGAATTGTTCAGAACTTTTTCAGCATTGAACTGGGCTATTCTGCAAATAAATCCTTGTACAACAGTGAGCTCAGGCCCCTCAGCAGAACATCTGCCCTTCCAACTGATCACCTCAGGCAAATGACAGCAACCTACTGGTATTTTCCCAACATGTAAGTTTTACCTCAGTCATTAAAGACAGAGATTTCCCTCCTCCCTTATTATCATTGGTTATTGTAACTAAATGACTTGGGAGCTTTATGCCTGATTGTTTACAAAGTCCCAGTGCATATTCTGCGATACTTAGCAACTGCTCAAAGCCCTGTATCCTGGTCAGAACCTCATGAGGAAGTCAGACACTTTAATTCTATTAACAGTTCCTTATTGAAAGCAGAACATCAGACTCAAGCTAATCTGTACTGTTGACACAACAAGCTTCAAACTCCTGGCTTACTCTTTCCTAATCAGAAGTCTAATCAAATTTCACTTGTTAATATGACCTGATTATTAACTGGCCCAGAAAGGAAACATTTTTCTCTCCTACTTATTCAAGCCAGGACCCTCCTGGGCTCACTGCCTAAATCCAGACCCTGGCAAGTGGTGGTACAGACCTGCCACCTTGCTTTGCTAGGCTGGGGTCTTGTCTGGGCTGTTTTACTTCTGAAATAAAGGGTAAAACCAGCCATGAATGAGGGAGAAGCCAGCAAACATCATGCTTGTGGAAAGGCAAGGGCACCTCTACAGATGGCACTCTGAGCTACACCGAGCATCTCCCACATCAGTCCCAATGTCTGATGGAGCTCCAGGCTTCCCTCACTCGTGCCTGTGAGAGAGACGCATGTGCTGGATCACAGCCTGCTCCTCCACCCACCCTCTGCTGTGACACAGGCCTGGTGCTGCTTCCCTGCATCTGGCAGCTGTTCCTGTGTGCCAGATGTGCTTCCCCAGTTCCACTGCCTCTCCCTGCACTGATGGAGCTGCGGGGCACTGGAGCCACTGCAGCCCTTGCACAGCAGCACAGGAGCATCAACCCTTTGGGGGTATCCCACCCTTGGGAGCATCCTGCCCTTTGAGAGCATCCTGCCCTTTTGGGAGCATCCCACCCTTGGGCACTGCTCTGGCTCCCAGCAGATGGCCGGGAGCAGGGGCAAGGAGGAAAGCTTGTACAGAGAGGATGTGATGGGGTGGTGGGAGGGAATGCCTCATTAGCCACGGGGTGACGGTGACAAAGAGCAGAGAAGGGGGAAATAAATGCACTTCGGAAAATAAAGGAGCAATCTGAAACTGCCAAAGCAGGAAAAAAGAGGAGAGAGATCTTAGAAAGCAAAGAGCAGGCTAAAGATGCAAATTCTGACTAGAAATAAAATAGAGGCTGGTGAAAGAGAAAACAGCACAGGACAGCTGAACAAACAGCAGCAAACCACAAGCAATCCTGTGAAACACGACTGAAAGAGGATCTGCTGCTCTGCAAAGGTCAGACAAGGAATCATGACTCAGGAAGAGAGAAAAACCTTGCTTGGAGTCTGGAAGAGATGACAGGAGATTAACATCCCAACACTTTGTCTTGTTTTGTACAACCACTAAATAAATAAATATTCTAAACTGAAAATATACACTAGATTTGTGTATGCAAGCAATATCTATTATATCACAAGCATTGTAAGGTGAAACATTACAATAAAAAGAAAACAGAGAGGGAAGCATGAAACAGGAAAAAAAATTGCCTGGTGAATTCTACCTTGTGCCAGTTTCCATTGGCAAGCACTCAGAATGGATGAAATGACTTTCTGGCTCTCCTGTGGGGACAATGCTACTACTTGAAGAGTGGGCAGGGGGGGAAGGCCTTCCAACATTCTGGAAAATGTGCACCTCTTCAGAGCACAATCCCTCAAATAGGGAGCAGTGACTAAAAAGAGATAAATGATAACATGCCCCTTCCACCACGTAGCAGCAAAGGTAAGCTGTCAATACAAATTACTTGATTTTTTTTAATTCTTTTTTTTTTTTTTTTTGCAAGGAGAATGAGTAATCAAATCCATGTGACGATAGATGCAGATGGATGTCACCATGGATAGCTCAGGAAACAAAGTATTTTTAAAAATTCTAATTACTGCAAATCTTAGTGGATTTAAAGCATTTGGGGGTCATCCATCAAAATTAAAGTATACTGTGATTAGAGAACCACATAAGGATGGGATACATCTTGCATTACAAGGGAACTTTCCAAATTAAAACCAACATGCAGGGAAAAATGTGATTCCTTTGAGCTTTTACTAACATTTAGACAACTTGTAATTAATATGCATACAGGATGACTTGTAACTTGGTGGGTCATGTGCCTTTTTAAAACTTGATAATTTTAATGCCATTTTTATTAATATGATTAATGCAAACCAGTTTGTCTGATGAGAAGGAATAGAAGCAAATCAAAGTTAGCTGCCTGCTTCATTTAAACTCAGATTGGTAGGAATATGCATTGCTCCCTGGCTTGAGATATCAAATAGAAAAAGGAAAAGAAAAAAAAAACAAAAAAACCCCAACAAAACAGAAATGGAACCATTATTTACCAAAGAGGATTGGAAGCTGTCATCCATTGAACAAGGCTTGGTCAGCCAAACTTTGGGACATAATTGTACTTTCTACAAGATGCCAAGATAATGGATAAGGATTTCAAAGGAGTTTTAGTAAAAGACAGCATTTTTCAGGCTGTAAAAGGGCTTTAGATTGACAAACACCCTCCAAAATTGAGCTAGGAAATTGGAGAGACAGTTTAATCCACACTGCCTTGATTTAGGCTCACTAGACTCACAAAATACCTGCTGAAACACAGGGCTGCCATTTTTGATGAATCAAACTTTCCCCTGTAATGTGACACCCTTTAAAAAATGAGCTGGTGATGCTGCAACTCAGGCTCAAGAACAGAAGAGACAGGAGAGGCTGGCAGCTCTGGGAGACAAGTCTGCATTGTCTCAGATTGAAATCTTGATAGCATGGTTTCCAGCTCTCCAGGGTGCTTTGCTATTGAGCATCACTAGAACATGGGTGATGTGAGTGCAGCTAACACTGAGCCTGCAGCACTGCCCACAGCAGCTCCTCCTGTGGCTGAGCTCTGCCTGTCCCCACAGCTCCCCTCTCCTCCCCTCTGCTTCAGCCATGGCAGAGACATGGAGTGGATGCCTTGTGCTCGCAAACAACCCTGCAGAAAGCCCATTTTTCCTGTGTTTTCTGCACAAGATTGCACACAGCAATGCTATTGTTTCAGGCTTTACCACCCTGACATTACACCTTCCTCCCATCAGGAGGATGTGTCTGCCCTTTGTGCTCTCCTGTGCACAGGCACAGAGGGATGGAGTGCACTGCAGGGAAGAGAGTGTTTCAGCAAAGCCCCGGGCAGGGCTGGGCACACAGAGCTCTGCAGATCTGATCAGCTCAGCTTATCAGCAAGCTCCTTCAGCAGACACAGTTAGACCCCTGGTTTTATAGGGATTTCAGTAAGACTTTGGTCAAACAGCTCTGAAGTGAAGGGGAGAAATCACTATCCACATACTGAACTCATTCTAAACTCTAATGAGAAAGTCTTAATAGAGAGAAAGCTGAAAAAAATGGAACGAAGGCAGTACTGAAACAAGAGCTCACATGTTCCCAGGCAAGCATTATAGACACTTCATCAGTATTGAGTCAGCAGCTAAGGCAGGTAGTAAAAGTTTGGAAGGATCATGCCTCTGGATAGGTTAAGTGCACTAGAGAGTCCATACTCCATCACCAAAACTATTTTCTGAAGAGCTGTGTATCCCCTGCCAAGCAGTTCCTGGGCTCCTCTTGTTTCTTCTTTTACTACCAAGCCCAACCACAAGCAGGAAGATTCTTTCTACTCTCCTCTGCCTCCTACCTGTTTATATTTTGTCTGTTCTCCATCCTGGAAAGTTCCCTGCAGCTAGTTTTTCACCTGATAGAAAGTGAAGCAAAAACCCAAAAATCATTCTTCCTGCAAAAGTCTTTCTTTTTTTTCTTGTCATTAAATTCCTTCAAACATCTTGATTGCTATCAATCACAATAGCTTCATATATTTACCATAATTTTATCCTCTATCTTCACTGCTACTGCAATTCTACCTCCTTTTCATCTTCAAATGTGCTTTATTTGGTATTTTATTTGGTATTATTGGTATTGAGGTAACTTCCAGTCTTCCTTAAGCATGTGATTGGAATAGGTAATTAGACAAAAGGAGGAGGAAAGTATCCAAGTTTTTGCTTGACCCACACACCCTCAAAGAAGATGCCAGAAAATGGATGAAGATGAACAGTGTGTTGTCAGGACTGACAGCCCTGGGGTGCACAGAGAACTTTCTGCACCAGAGAAACCACCAGCTGCAGAACTTCAACCAAAGCACATTTACAGTGAATTTTTCATTTCCAGGGCAGAGTCAAGACACCACCCCCCTACAGCCAAACAACACACAAGAATGTTAAAAAAAAAAAAAAAAAAAA
>PYHW01010413.1:0-20785 GCA_013186435.1 Turdus rufiventris | reverse complement strand
ACACAAACATGCCCTATTTAGTTATAAAATTTAAGATTTGCTAAAAACGAGGTTAAAAAAAGTGTAGAAAAAATATGGTAGAAAAAATATGGTAGAAAATCCATTATATCTTCCCAGTCATTAAAATTAGTCTTTATCACTCTTTGCCATCCTTTCTCTGCACTGCTACAATCTGCAAGCTCTTTGAGCTGGTTATTTTATGTCCAGTTCAGTAGACTCCTGTTTGAAAGTGGAAGTACATGTTTCAACAGAGATTGTGGAGAAAAGTAGATGAGTTTCTGTCATTTGCATCTTGTGACTCACCTCAGCAAGACAGCTAGCACCGCAGCTTTCCTGGCTAGCACACTACCACAACCCACAGGATATGCTAATATCAGCATTTTCATTAAAAAAAAAAAATAATTCAGGCAACAAGGGCATGTCAGGCTGACAGCAGCAGTCACATTAGCCCTGTCTCAAACAGCAGCCATCACTTGGAGTTCAGCACCAAGCCATTGATCCTGGAGCCCAAATCTTCCTCCCCCAGGAGTTTACCTTAAGAGATCCCACATGTTCACAGCCCGAGAGCATTCTGCCTAAGGATTAAGAGTCACCATTCAGCACCACACTGCAAAGGGACAGAACTGTGGGAACACACAGAACTAAGAATTATTCCAGCCAAGAAAAAAGACAAACCGCTGACACAGTTAAAAGCTTAATAGTCTCAACACAGCATGGATGCTTTGTGCAGACAAGGGATGGCTGCACTTGAAGCCACTTACAGAGCTGGCCAGGTACTTCAGGCTGGCACAAACAGCCAGGGAACAGCTAATGAACAGCTGCTAATGAGATATTTGCTCACTGTGGAAGAAAGAAGGGGCAAGAAAGAAGCAGAGTGTTTCTGTCATCGAATGTCCCTGCCCAACAAAAATTGTAAAGGAGGACAGAGTTCAGAGTGTGACATGTCAGGATCTTGAAGAGATGGGCACAGGCTCTTGCAGCTGTGGTACTTAGGCTGCAACACCCAGCAAGGGTGGGAAGATAAGATTTCAAAATCTCTGAGGAAAATCTTTTTCATATCATTCATATCATTCATATCATAATAAGCAAATAGAAGGGATGAAGGAAGCTAATGAGATGAACCAAGAGAAAAATACAGAGCCTGAGACTGAAGAAGTTGAGGTGAGACTACCAGTCAAACACTCTAAGAGAGCTATAAGAGTGCAATTCAAAAATGTGCATCTGCTTTTCCTGACAATGGGACGGAGAGAGAAAACGGATGTTCTAATTAGGTTTTAAAGGCACGCAGGCTTCCACCACTGCCGTATTTGCAAATTAAATCTAATTGCATTTTACAAATATCTACAAAGATATCTCAACACCATACATAATTTTGCTTGGTTAAAGCTCCTATGCTACCTTTCACAGTTGCCAGTATAAAAGAAATGGTACCTGTCAAGATGGTTCTTTGCTTGTACTCCCCTACATGGCTATTTCCTCATTTTTTCCCTTGTCTTATTCCTATTTTATATTTCAATAGGAAATATATATATCTATTATATGCATGCATATATATATATATATATATATATATATATATATATATATATAAGATATATATATTGTTTCTGCCTCACATTAGGAACAAAATTACAAAATTATTGGTAGAAGCCTTGTTTTTCTATTCTGTGTTTTCCACTTTTCCAGCCTCTAGTTCAAGGGGTCTCAGTACTTTAACAAGATTTTTATCCAGGATCAGATAAATAGTAAGAATGACAGCAGTATGTCTTTAGTTTCCATGTTTTCTCTTATCTCCCAAATATGAGAAAAAAAATCATACTAAAAGCACTGCATTTAATGTCCACATCCTGACAGTTTCTTCTTCATGGAGCTCCATGTGTTCTGAGGTGAACGGGAACACAAAAAACTCTCAGCAGTTAGACTCCTGACTTTGAGGCAGTAAAAATTTGCTTGAGGAAAGGTCAGAGTGAAATAAAAAAATTGGCTTGATTATATTAGGAAAAAGCTTAATAGAAACAAGATATGTAGATAAATTAGAGCATAAATAGTTTCTAATGACTTTAGCCCAGATCATCATCTTTTAATTGCCTTTCATTTCAAATCATGAAGGTTTTTGGCATATGTACTTCATTGATTTCATTTTTAAATCAATAGAAGTGAGTCACACAGAAGTCAGCCTTTACTGAGTTCAGTATTTTGGTAAAAGCCTAAGAAACAGAAACACACAGCAAGAGCTGGAGTCCAGCTTGAACAGGACTCCTTAACCATCATACAGACTTCTTTGGATCTGCTTTTACATTAAACCTCCCTCCCCTATATGGCCTTAACCACAGAATCATAAAATAGCTGTGGGTTTAAAGGGACTTTTAAAGGCCATCTAGTCCAATCCTTCCCGCAAGGAGCAGGAACACCTCCACTAGAGCAGGATTCTCAGAGCCCCATCCAACCTGGCCCTGAATGTTTCCAGGGATGGCGCATTCACCACCTCTCAGAGCACCACCCTCACTGTAAAAAAACCTCTTCCCTTCAATCTAATCTAAATCAATCCTTCAGTTTCAAACATTTCCTTGTCCTATCTCCACAGACGCTGTTAAAAAGTTTTTCTCACATAGTCAACACTGCTACTTGCATCACACACAAAATCTGGATGAACAGAAGAGAATCTACTAAAGAAAAATAGAAAGAACAGTTAAGGGAGAAAGGAAATAAACAGCAGACATAACACGATGAGAAGTTTTGTCATTGGGGTCACATTATTATGTTTCCCCAGCACAGGGAGGCAAATGCCATTATTTTCACCCGCTCTCAGAACTTTTCACAACATCTCCTGCCGATTCCATGATGGTTGGACTCTCTCTTTAAACTGAGCTGATCAAGTTCCTGTCTTTGAAAAATGACAAAAAATCACCACATCACAGAGTTTGGAAAAACAACAAAAGAGAGCCTGCAATGCTTTGTTCCATCACTTACAGACTGGCCCATCTGCCAGTGCTCACAGTCCAGCTGAAGAAATGGGAAATTTCTTACACTCTAGAAATGAGGTGTTTTGCAGCTTCCACTTTGCCATCCCCGGCATTGTACCAACTTTCATTTTCAAGAGCGCAAACAAATGAGCTACACTTATGATGTGTATTTAAATTCCAATTATCATACAATTAAGCTACAACTATGCTTCTCAAGAAACAATATGCTCTTACAGCATAAAAAAAACATCAGCAAAATGACTGAGATTGTTTCTTAGAGACATAAAGCATTTTCATTTCTTACTGCTTGCCACAAGGATATTGCTTTACATCCAAAGGATGCCTCTCTCTATGTATGTGAGTTCCAGCATCACCATTCCTAAAATAGCTTTCAAAGCATTTTTAAAGCTATTCTTGAGAAACCTCTTCCCCCTTTCTTCCCCTTGCCCCCCCTCTTCCCCCTGAATTAATCTGATAGAGCTTTCATAAATAAACAGTCTCCCCTTCACAATGGGGAAGGGAACAGTGACATACCTCAGAAACCATGGATTTTAGTCAACAGAATTTAAAGGAGGAGAATTTATCTTAAAAGATTTGAAAATAATTTTCACCCCCCTCTCCCTCATATCCAGAAAACCAAATATCCTGTCATTGTCTTTATCTGGTATTTTTAGGTTCAGTCTCAAAGTCCAGCTCCTCTCTAAACTCAAAGGCCAGTCCTAGCAACATTTCCTCTTGTCAGGATATGGCTTTGTAAAACTGATCCCTAAGTTTGAATAAGGCTCAATTCATTGATGCAAATGTAGAATGCAAAAAAAGTGCCAAAGTCTTAAGGACTTTCCCCTTCTTATTCTCCAACCCAAGAAAGCCCATTGCTGCTGCAGCTTCAAAGTAGCTGACATGCAGCCCAGAGATCAGGCAAGTGTTTCCCAGCTCATTATAGGCTGGCTTTCCGGGAGTCTCCCTCTCTCTACATGTTATTCAGCAGACATGCAAATGAAGTATTGTCCAATTTGTTCCCGGGTTTCTTACAGAAATGCAGAAGCAGTGCTCTCCTTTGTACTCTCCTAAACTGCCCTACTGGCCTGGCTCACAAATTTCTGCAGTCTCTAGATGTGTTTCTGTGTTTAAATGGAGTGAAAGACACACACTGTATTTCTTGAGCGACAAAACTCACACAAGCTTTACCAGTACCACATAAAATAAAACCTTTGCAAAGAGATCTCACTAAACCTCTGCAGTTTAAGAGAGATTAATTATAGAGATATAGAACCAGAAAGAGGGGACCTCCCTCCATTCTCTCTCCCTGCTGCCTTCTACATACTCGAATACCTACTATTACAGAGTTTCTCTGGATAAGTAGGGTTAAAAAGCAGTTATGGATTTTGGGTGCACAGGTGCCCCAAGAAATCTTAAAATATGTTGGATGACAAGGAAGTCACTTTTGAAACTGGACCACCTGAAACTGAGACATCACAATTATCACAACCCCAGAAAATTTAATTATATGTGGGCAATAACAATTTTCAGCATGCCTGATGGCTCTATGATTTATTGCCAGAGATGAGCAGGAAGCATAGTCACAGCATGACTGCTCTGTAGCTGGAAAACTATTTCCACAACTGCACTGAAAAGTGAAACCCAGATTTCAATTCTGGGGAGAAAACCCCACAATCTCCCATTTCAAAATAACCTGTAAGGTCTCCACACTTTCTATATTTAACAGTCCAAATTTGACTCAGACACAAAGCTGCTACATGACGAAATTTTCTTTGCTAAATCGTTCATCTGTAAGACTTGGTGAACTTTCTCAATTTCAAACCATTTAAATTTTGAATGTTTTCTGAACTCAGGCTAAACTTAACTAAAAATATTTTCATTAGAATATAAAGAACAAAAGAAAGTCCCCTTCTTTCTGAGACTTGTTAATTTAAAGCAGCATTAAAAGGAATTATTAAGATGTATTATCCACCCTCATTTGTGTTTTAGCTGATGGTATTTACACTTATTATTTAGTTCTGGAGAAAGTTTTCTATCAAATGAACCCTCTTCTATCTCCCTTCTGGTTTGTTTTTTTGGGGTTTTTTTGGGGTTTTTTTGGTTTATTTCTTTTCCATTAGGGGATTTTCTTCATCTTTTTTTCCTATTCTTCCTTTGCAGATACCTTTGCTCCTTCTCGTTTCCTCTGAGAAACCTTTTTATCCTGTTGTCACCGATGTGGCAACAAAAGATTAACAACAAGGTCTTGTTCAAACAGTGTAACTGCTGAACAAGCACCAGTAAGTTGGCATCATTTCAGAAAGTATAGGAAGCAGAAGTTTTCATACTTGTTTATTAACCAAGGAAAGAAAAAATAGTTGGAGAATATGCAGCTCCCTCAAAGCCACAGCTGAGTGCTAGCATCTTTCTGTTTTTAAAGGCACACAATAGCCTCCAAAAACTGCAAATAAAAGCTTCTCCACCATAAAACCTAACCTCCAAATAAATAAATAGGTAAAAAAATGCTTCTCCTGAAATCCCTCTTCTCCCACAAACATGCTACAAACAAATCAGGCAACTAGGCTCACTCCATACATCTCATCCAGCTCTCCTGACACTCCTGGCTACTGTCTTGGAAGGGAGACCAGGCAGCCTCAAGAGGCACAATACTGCTGTAATGGAGAAAGCTCAAATACAACAATGACACAGTACCAATAATACAAGGTCCCATAGGGCAGATCACTGAAAAATAAATTTCAGCTCAACCCAACCAAGGAAAATCAATCCACATTGCTAAGGTAGTTTGCACATCAACAGGAGTCTCTGCATACGAGCTGTTATTCCACTCTGCTTGCTCATCACTAGCAAGAAATTAGTCTTTGTCCTGCACCAGAGGAGCTGAGTGTGCTTCATAAGGCAGAGTACAGCAACCACTGAACAAGCATGGAAATGACATGGAGTTCAGGATAAGTGGAGTTTTACAGCATTTAGCTTGTGACACCACACATGAATACAGCAAAAAGTGCAAAGCGTACCCACAATATCTTTGCAAGATGCCACAGCCAGTTTTAATTTTGTCTCAGGCCTTTACAAATTGTTGTGGAATGTGGATAAAAAGCAAGAGCCTGGCAGCCAAGGAGCCAGTGTGATGGCAGGTTCACAGCCTGCAGCGATGCCCTGGTCAGCCAGTCTCCTAAAAACAAAGCACAGATACAATCAAGGCTCTGCCTCTCCTAGTCATCTTGGGGACTGTTTACTCAGCAACACCAGCACATCAAAGGAAAGGATGCCAGTGCATGAAGACAAGTCTGTGTAACTCCAAGCAAGGTTTGTTTATTGCTAATAGCCTTCTTGCTTAAGCTAAACCTCAAAACACACGGAAAAGCCTTGTAGAGCCTGGAAACCTCAAATCACAGGTAAAAGATATGTCTCTATGAGAACGGACTGGGCAGATTGCCACAAAGAATGTCAAAGCTGTGCCACAGACCACAGCAAGGGTTGGGGTGGGGTGTGTGTGTGAAGAGTAGTGGTGGGAGGCCAAACACTAAAATAAGTGTATTAACTATGGCACAGATCACTCTGGAATGGTACACGCAGGAACATAGGGCTCTTTTCATCTAACTATGTTCTGCCCCAAGCATGGCAAGTAAGATTTCCCCCACTAAAGTGCACCCTTGTACACTACAACTCCAATTCCCCGCTCCACCCACTCTCTGAAACACTTCTCTAAGTTTGCACCAAACATCCACCCATCTTTTACCATTATTCCCTTGCTCCTGTTGCCATTACACAATATTCCTGCTCCCCCAAGATAATCACAGTTCTCCTTGCTCAGCCAGGTGGTACATCCTCAACCCTTCCCTCACCATGCAGCCAATCCTGTCTCTGGAGGATCTCTTCCAGGTGGGCAATCTATCCTTATGTGAGACCTAATGAAACTCACCCATTTCTGTTAAAATTTGGGAAAACTATGATGTGTATCCTCCCCCAGGCAGCTGCATCCAGACCTACAAGTATATCTCTGGTCATGCTCCAATATACTGGTTCACTTAAAAACATACAAAATTTTCATCAACACAGGTACCACAAAGGCAAGGTTACCTGACAAATGAGAAATAAAAGTCTTTTGGAGGCCATTGGTGAAATCATTCAGATATACTGCTTTTACCTTCTCTGTGTGAGAATTTTCAAGCTAAATGATACTTATTTCTTTGATTTCAAAGGTTGATCTTTTATCCCAGCTGCTCATGGCAATCAATTACCTTTATCTGCAAGTTCCCAATTTCACTGACACATCTTATAAAATTCATCCCTTCCACCTCACTCAGTACTGAAAATGAACAAATGTATTTGTGACTTTTCAAGATGCAAACCAAAGTCACTGGACAAACTTCCCAACTCCCATATATTTAACACAATTAATCTCAAATAGGACTGACATCTATGTTGGCTTCTTTTCACATCTCAGAAGCAAAATAGGGATCTGATGAAATAATAAGTGGATCATCCCTGACAAGTAAATCATGAAACACAAGAGTGCTTTTCCAGATCAAGAAGACAATCAGAAAGAAAGCCAGTGATAATAAAGAAAGCAGGCTTTCTCACAGAATTCTCAATCCATTTTGGATGACCATGCACACAGGGGCCATTTGGATACAGTGCAGAGAATCTGTATAATCTCTGAGACAGACAAAGCCAGCAGAACACTTTATGAGGGACCTGAGAAAAAAATACAGATGTGGCTGCAAGCTGAGATGGGAAACTGTAAAGTGCCGTTATGGAGCGGAAGGATGTGCTGGTGATTGTTGTGACTGAAGAGATTTGGGGTGGGAGAAGAAGATAAAAACAGTCAGAGTGAGCAGATGAAGATGCACAGTGATGCATCTGTCGTGGGACAAAGGTCAGGCTGAACACGGCCCAAGCTGGGATGTAGGAGAGCAGGATAATTTGAATTTTAGTGTATGAGCCTAGGTAATAAAGGTACTATCTGCAACAGCTATAATGAAAAGAGAATAAAAGCTTTTAAATTAAAGCCCAATAATTTGATATGGATCACAATAAATTGGTAACAAAAATGTAAACAAGAGGAAGCACTTGAGTCACATGTTCAAGCCAACTAATAGCTTCAGAAAACTACCAGCCACTACCTTCAGGTGTTTCTGAAAGATTAATGATGTAAATTTACTTATGTTTCAAAGAATTTGAAATTCGACGACACTCCATTAGCAAATTACAGAGTTTTCCAAGGGCACTTTGTGCATTGTGGCATAATGAGAACTAGGGAGCAGATTTTACTTTCAATGCTCTGATCACCACACAGATGCACAGAAGCCAAGCTCTGTTTTGGAGTAAATGTATGCACCTCCCCAGCTACACAGGGACAAAAACTTGCCTTGTAAAACATGGATGGCTGTAGTAGCTTGACTACTGTGCAGCTTCAGCTACCCAAAAGGACAGGTATTTTGTGACAGGATTACCACAGCCTAGGTCTGAACTCCCTGGCTGGCACCACATGGTGTCCTCTCCTCTCCACACTGCACCAGACCAGCACCTGCATCTCAGTGCACACACACATCCCTCAAAAGCCATGATGAGCTTGTAAACATAGGTGTTTCCACTGAAATCCTTATAAAGCTTTTGGTTGTTTTGCTAGCATGCAAACATTTTCTGAGCAGAATGCTATTTCACACTTCCCTCTGCTGCTAAAACCCTGGCATGCTGTTCCTAAACAGTGTGACTTCTAAATAAGACACGCTGTCCTCAGAGAAGGACACTTCCCTGGCGAAGAATACAGTAACTGAAAACTGGAAAAATCATAACAAACACTCCTTCATGTGCATTAGATCTGCAGGCAATTCACACTAGCTAAATCTTACACAGCAACGGGAGAGAGGGGCTTGGATTGTTATGAAAAAATTAAGCCTAGTTATCTGCTCCTCTCCCATCCTGTTGGCTACTGTGGCACTCACTGCAATAACAAACGCTGTTTTCCAAGCAGTAGTGTTGTAGTTGGACTGGATGATTCCTTCACAGATCCAGACACAAAGCAGCATCACTATGAGATCACTTATTCAGTGGGTTTATGCTTTTACTTCTGGCAGGTCTACGAAGCAAGAGTCTTGTCACAGTTCACATTATTCTGAGTCTTTTAAGTTCCTTACAATGTTCAGGATGTTTATGCAATTAAGTTTCACAAATTTAAGATATATTTTGTGATTTAGGATTAAGATTTGGGAATTAGCATTTATTCTGAACAAGAATTTCCACTGCTAAGCATGAAATCATCTAAGGCCAAATGGAATGTTCAGATGTCACGGGAACACACAATGTTTAAAAATCTAAGTTTATCCCAATTCCCATTTCCCAATGGAAACTTACTGAAACTGATAAATGGAGGCAGGTATCTTGTACAGAATAATGACTGGGTCAATCAAAAAATTCCCAAAACATTCCTAGAGTATCCAGTTGCTAAAATTTGATTGTAACACAATAAAGTAACACCTAACTTTCACATAAGGAGAGTAAAAATAACAGAAATAGACTCCTATAGCACTAAAGACAAGTATCCCAAACAGGTAAATTCTAATTAGCGATATGACTAGTGACATACACAGTGGACAAAGATTTAACACACTGAAGGAAGCATCATGAAAATCTCAGCATTGAAGGTCAAATCCAACTGCGGGGAACAGCACTGAGGTTTAAATAGCAACACTTGTATTGTCATGTATCCTAGAGGTGTTAGATTTTCTAAACTTTTTCCAGAATGCTGGGATATAGTAACAGAAAAAAAAATGTTTTACACAGCTAAAATGTTTTTGACATTAAGAGATAATGCTTGAGAATGTAAATGCATAGGATATTAAAAAAAAAAAAATCAGTGTCAGTTTATTGGAATTTTCTTCAGGAAACAATCCTGAAAATTAATATACAGTCGGACTATGTGTTCACCACTTTGGTTTCTAAATATTTAATGGTTAGCATCTTTCTGCCATACAACTATCACATGCACATTCCAAAATTACTGCCAATTTATTAAATTTTACTACTGAAATTTGGAAATGAGGTAATGTATGGGGATATAAAGCACATGTCTTAATGCAATGATTCACCTTATTTTAGAGCAAGGCCTCACTTTTGTGGCTTACAAAATGCTTTTTAAGGCCCCTACACAGGACAGGATATGTTTCTAAAGCATCAAAAAGTGATAATATTCAATAACAGAGACAGAGTCTTGAAAAATCACGGACCAACCCAACATTCTCTTAACATTAATTTTATAAAATACCTTACATGAACAGATAAAGAACTTGAGCATACATAATAACCAAAATTTAAAAAGAATGTTGAATAAAATATAAATTAATTGAACACATCACTAAATTTGCCACGTTAGACAAGTTTATAAAAGGCATTTTCAGATAAAATAGTTATTTGAAAGAAAATCCTTCAAAATTGGAAACTGCTGCAGTCCTTTTTCAAGAAGTCACTCCTAGAAGCGCTAAATTCCAGGTCATCAGGTAGCACCTGAATTTGCTTTGAATACGGTGTTGCTTCAAAATTTGTCAGTATTTAAGACACAAATTTAAATGCTTTCAGGTCAGAGTTGTCAGTGCAAAGTAAAGCTTCAAGCTGAAAATGAGAGAAATATAACAGAAGAAATGATCCTGGTACAAAACTTACTAAATTCACATTGTAAAAAAGCTGTGCCAGATGCACTCTTGAGATACTGGTCATTAACAAATTTTACCAGTGGCCATTTTAGGGTTCCAGACAAGCCATTAACATGGCTAATTATATTAGTTTCCTTTACCACAATTTAATTTTTTCCTACAAATAACCTTTGGAAAAGATCTGTACTGCTGAGGTCCACTTGCTCTGCTCAACTTTTGATTCAGCCAATTTGCTCAAAATGCAGTAACTTAGCCAAAAGGAGAGAAAAGGTGAGGCCAACAGACAGCACAAGGATGGTCTAAAGACTGCAAATGTTTCTGAGTTTAACCGATTTTGTTCACCCAAGCACTCTCATTCAAGTCAGTCTTCCTTAAAGTTATATAAGTGCATAAGAGTTTGAGCCTTGCAGTGTGTTAAGACTTTCAAAGGTTAAAAATATGTTTAGAGAACCATGTCTTTAGAGAACTAGACTGCAGCCAGATTAATTTTTTTAAGCCTATTAATTCCTGCAGAGTGAACAACGACACTCTAGCAAAGCAATTTTGCTGTTTGACTTTAAAACTACTAACCAAAACAGGTTTGAAACAGTCTGCATGTTCCACTATTTAGAAGTGTTATTAGTACACTCATGTAAAGATTAATGGAAGTCTTCTCAAGTTACCACTCAGAATACTGCTCATCAAGTTTGGTTTTCTAACACATAATAAAAAAAGTGTCACTGGTGGTCACAACCAGAAAGAAGGAAAACTTTAAAAACCTTAATCTATCAGGCAGCAGTTCCAGCCTCTAATTGAAATATAAGGATGTAATTTATACTAAAATGCTGCATAAAAAAGAGAAAATTAGTTTTTCATTACAATTCAAAATTTCAAAACTCAGTCTGTAGATTGTTTGTTCATCCTTGTAAAGTGCTCTTATTTTCACTTGCTATGTTGGCAGTTATGTTAGAACCTCATTTCAGTAATTCCAGTACAACCAGAGTGTATAATTTAATAGCATGAATAATTTTCAATTTATAGCTAGCTAAAATGCTACAGTCATGTTGCAAACAAACCAAACTAACAAGAGGGTTCAATAATACACAAAACTTTCTCCCAAAACAGAGGAAAGAGATTAACTTGAGCCAAAAAAGCACAGAATATAACTTAGACCAAAACTTTTCCTAAGCTGTACTTGAGGAATGAACAATTACAGGAAGATGCAAATGTCTTTTCCTGGAACACAAACTCAGAAGCATTTGCCTAACCCCAAATGGAGCAGCAGGTCTTCCCTATACCCTGTATTCTCCTTGATCATCTTTTATCACTGAAGCAGATTAAAGATATCCATACTATGCTTTGTGATGCTACAAAATACTTTAATCAGTTTTAAGAATAAGTTTTTTGATGAAACAATGGGACTTTGAGATATCACAGTAATTTCTAGTGGGTGTTCTCAGTTCCTTCAAATCCTGCAGTTCAGCCATGTGTTGCCTTTAAAAACATCTATACAACAAACACACTGGTTGATGGGATCTGATCCTGTAAGTGATACAAATTCAAAGTGAAAGAGAACACTAACAGCTGAAAAGGAACAATGAATATATACTTCACACCCAGCCTGGCACACTGAAATTTTTCATATACTCATCACATCTCAAAATGAGAATAACTACCACATGGTTCTATTTTTTCAATAGTATTAGAAGAAAAACTTCAAAGTTTCATTAAAAAAAAAAAAAAGAAGAAAGCAGCCATCTTAAGAATTGCTCTGAAAATGTTTGGACTCAACTTTGAAAGTACTCAGAATAGAGTTGTCTTCTGTCTTTTTTTCTAAAATCAGGAAGGTCTTTAAATTTGCTTGCATCAATTTGGGCTCAAAATAAAATGTCAAAGATTGGAGTATCACTAACCAAGTGAAGCAAAAATGTATTTCCAACTAAGCAGCTGGAAAGTGAGTGAATGAATTTGGGTGTTAAACACATCCTTGAGGATTATAAAGTGTACAGGGGAGGGAGGAGGTTACTGAAGAACTATGCAAAAAATATTGCTACAGTAGCATTAGGAATTAACAGTGCATCAAAGTTTCCAAGTTAATACAAACTGATCCAAGTCACAATGAACCACAGGATAATCACTCAAACAAAACATTAACCGCATTCTATTTTACTCAATCTAGAACTGGAATTTACCTTTAATATAATTGAAAAAGATTCCTTTTAGTCTTGACATGAAGAATTGGTACCATTAGTGTGTAATCAAAACACAGTATTATCATGTGCATTTGGCTTTTCTTGAACATTTGCAATCAAATTTGAAATAGATTTTACAAGTGAGAACTTAGTATCACTGCTTCATGAAGTGTTTTATTTGTTGGTTGGGATTTTTTTGTGGAAACTGTATATAAAAGACCTTGAGACTACAGGTCATGAAATTCTTGTTAAACAGAAAGCTGCCCAACATTACTGTCAAAATACCTTTAAAAAGGCAGTTCACAGAATAATGTGTTTTACATTCAGATATTTCCTCTTTCAAAAGCAAAGGAATCTCAGAATTTAAAAAAAAAATCAGTAGTGAAGGCCACATACTTTTTGCATTTGATGAGCTGAAATGCAAAAAAACAATTAAAGCATCTTGTAAAAGAAAAACAAAAGACCAAAAGAAACACAGAACTTTTGGAAAGTGATGATTTAGTTGATGGAGTGGTCAGCATGGAAACTGTTGGGAATGCTACAGCAGAACTGACCAGGAGTACAAGGGAATATGAACAGGACATAGTACAGGCACAAACTAGAAAACTGTAACTTGCCAACTTGTAAACAAGAAAAAGCATTTCACAGATTAAAAGTTCTAGGGAAGTAAACTTTCTTTAAATTACTTTGTAAGTTCAACCCTGATTTAAAAAAGTATGGCTAGCAAAAATACATAAGCCTCAGCATATTTATAAGTCTTGATCAGAGCAGCCAGGAGCCTTTGATAAACGGCTGGAAACAAACACCCTTCTGCTAAGGATGGAAGAAAAATATTCCATTTTGTTCTTCCTCTCATTCCCCAATCCACATGTGTATCTGTAGAATTCATATGCTCCAAGAAAATCTTGATGCTGCTATAGATTGAGACGTGGGGAGACTGTTGGAGGAAAACAGACAAACTCTCTTAAAATACTACGGGCCACATCCACATTATTCTGGGCAATTTCAAGTGCCCTCTTGACTTCTTCAAAGGAATAGCCCTCTCCCATAAGTTTTGCAATTTTTGCATCCACATTTTCCATGGAACTGTCAGAGCTGTATGCTTTCCTGTGATGTATTTCTGGTGCAGTTCTTCGAGGAAGTGGTTTAGGGGGCCTGGTTGGTGCTTGTGAACCATCTGTTTCAAATAAAAGAGATAAAAATCATTATAAATTGGCCTAAGACTGTGTTATAGGTCGGTCATGAAGTTATTTTAAAAGTAGAATTCTAAAGAAACATGAAGAAATATTTTAGTTAACCAATATAGCTCATTTGAAAATTTTGACAGAAGCTGAAGTCCTCAAGAACATCCAAAATGGAAATAATAGAGCAACATGCTATTTTAATAATATGACAAGAACATCCAATTTACAATCTAGATTATCTAAAGTTGGAAGAAAAATAAAGTATGCTGGAACAGCAAAGACAGTGAAAATAGCCAGTCAAACTCTTACAGGCTCTCCACTCTCTACCCACAGTTTGAGAACATCTGAGTTTAAAAAAAAACCCCACAACCCAAAACAACAAAACAAACCAACAAAAACTCCATAAACAAACAAAAAGCCCCCCAAAAACCCCAAAAAACTACAAAACCAAACAAATAATCAAAACCCAAACACAAGTTTGATCACTATTTTATTGAGGACTGTAAGTTGTGTATAAGAGGAATCTAGACAAATACACCTGAAGGAGAAATATCCTTAATTTATTGGTCCATCTTGCAGATTGTTTTCATTCAATTGCTCTTCATTTCATGCACAGCAGCTGCACATGAGTACATGAAAAAGTGGTTTCTCAAAAAAACCTCTAGCCCAATTAATCCCATGATGAGAACAGAACCTGCTCCTTCCTCTCCAGCTCCCCCCTTTGGAAACATCTCCCGGTTCCTCATCTTCTATGGAAAAGGTTACCTTCACAGTAATGCTAGTGACTAAGAATCATGATGTGCTGGTGGAAAAAAGCTAATATTCCAACTTGCTAATCTTCTCAGAGTCAAGAGTTTTGTGCTCAAGCAAACTTGGTACTTTACTGAAACGCCTTTATCCTCACTGATTCCACAATAAGAAGCTTAAATACAAGCAGGCACAGCGCAGAAAACACTTTCAAGAGCAAAGTATTTAAAAAATTAAAAAGTCTTTAATCCCTCAGAAAGGGTTTTAACAAGTCCTATCAACAGTGACTTTGATAGATAAATTAGAGGAATTTCTGGCTGTGATACTTCCTGTTTACTTACACTAAAAGCAGTGGCATTTTCCAGTGTTAAGTACTTCAGAGACAGCTCTTTAGGCATGGAAGAAATGTTATATTTCCAGTATTCCTGTCGTAACCCTATCATAACACTGGACAGAGAGAACTATAATTCAACCAAGTGCATTAAACACTTCAGAGAAATGAAAGCAGTTCACACAAGAGCATGTCTAATGCATCCGTATTTTTCTTTCAAATTAATTTTTCCATCAATTTGGAAGTGTGTTGCTATAAAATTTAATTCCACTTCTTAATTCAGAGATTTAATAGTACCTTTAGCAAGATGGTGATATTCATATAACAAGTGAATGAAAGTATTTTGATTAAAGACTTATACTAAGGGGGTAAGACCTACAGGTACTAAGGGCTACTTCATATTTGTTTTGATTTTTTTTTCCTCTGAAGATAAAAATAATGATGTAAATGATAAACATTCTGAAGCAGATCTAAACCTGCTATGAAGGTGTGGAAGATCCATGAAACACTTGTCTGAGAAATTAACTGTAGCTCAGGAAATGTGGTTAATCACTAAAAACTGAATCAGAGACAAATTCAAATTTCGCACTTCACTTATTTTAGGAAACTGAAGACTAAAAGAATAATATTCTTTAGAATAATGGCACATCATTTAAAACAAATCTTTTTTCTGTCACAAACATTCAAGCTGTTTTAATATGCACATTCCATTATGGACTTAATTTCTATACAGTATGAAACAAAATTATTAATTTACAAACTTTACATTTTCCCCTGGCCTTGAAATACAGAATAAATTTCTTATGCATAAATCAGATCCTTCCCTGTGCTTGTGTAACATGAGGGTATTTTTTCTTGACTCAGTCTAATACAGGCTTAAAAATGAATTTCTTTCTTCCAAACAAATTTTGTTAAGTAATCACATCATTTAGAAAGGTCATTTTTAATTCTGTCAGCAGATTTGAAGCATAGGCATTTTATTCTCACTGCAGTGACATCACTCTATGGCACAGATACTCAGATCTTCAGCACTCTCTCAATTCCCATTATTTTTTTAAATGCTGACATCTCTTTCAATATCTTCACATCCATATAAAATTTCAGCTAAAGCTGGGTATCATATTGGATCCTGAGCTTAAAGATACTAAGCCTAAGCTGCATGCCCATCTGGACACTGAGATAGAGGTATTAAGCAGGACTTTCCTTCCCTACCTCCCATTCTCTGATGTTTCAGCCACCACAGATGTCTAACTAAAAATTCAAATAGATTTTCTAACTGTGCAATTCAATTAACAGTTTCTACCATGAGCAGCTTCCATCACTGCTCACTTTTCTGTAATTCAGTACTAGACTGAACCCTTAGGTAAGGGGTTAGTACAAAAGCAGACACAGACTCATTTAATAAGTGTTTAAAAGGCCTGGGAAAAGTGGTGAGAGCTCTAAGGCACAATGGGAGAGGTTCTTTGTAATGATGCCAACTGTTTGGTCCTCTCGGCTGTGAAATGCCCTTCTTTTCTGGATTCCTTGGTCTTTCACCCACAGGCTGAGGAACATCAGAGAAGCAGGTGACAAATGCTTACTGTGCAAAGCCTCTGTGGAACAGTGACAAGCAGCTACACCTCACTTAGCTGGGGTACAGGAGCAAAGCACACCCAGGGGACACGTGCTCCAAGGAACCGAGAACAGGGAGAAGGTGAGGGAAGGACCCACTGCACACACTGCTCCAATCAAGCTGTCAGGCACAATCTTTGTATTTCACAATACTGTGGATTACATTATTTCCTCTAGTGTTAATTGAAATACACTCTGGAATAATATTTTTGTAAAAGGAATCCAAATTTTCAAGCAAGTGTTTTCATAAGGCCAACCGAGTGAATGAATAGACAGCAGGCAAAAGTAGTTAACCAATCATTTAAATCTGTATCTTCCAGAGTAGCAAAATTCAGCAAAATAGAGCAGCCTTAGAGCTTAATCATCTTCTTCTTTTCCCTCTTATTATTGGCTGTTCTTAGGTAAAATATTCTAATTCTTAGCGATATCATAGAATGGATTGGGTTGGAAAGGACCTTAAAGACAATTTAATTCAAACCCCTCTGTCACATGGACAGGGACACCTTCCACTAGACCAGACTGTTCAGACCTCCATCCAATCTGGCCTTGAACATTTCCAGGGATGAGGCATCCACAGCTTCTCTGGGTTCTCTGGACAACCTGTGCCAGGGCCTCACCATCCTCACAGTAAAGGACTTTTTCCTTAGCTATGCTTCTTTGTTTTAAGCTCCCTTCATGTACTGGAAGGCAACAATTAGATCACCCCAAAGCCTTCCTTTTTCCAGGTTGAACAATCCAAATTGTTTCAGGCTTTCCTCACAGGAGAAGTGCTCCATCCCTCTAATCATTTTTGTGATTAGACTCTGGACTCACCCCTGCAGGTCCACGTCTTTCTTACGCTGGATACATTTCTCCAGGTGGGGTCTCATGACAGCAGAGCAGAGGTGCCAAATTCCCTCCTTTGCCCTGCTGGCCACATTGCTTTGGATGCAGCCCAGGAAAGCAGGATGCATCCATTTGGTTTTCAGGGCTCTGTTGCCAACTCATGTCCAGCCTCTCATCCACAGCACCCCCACGTCCTATCTCCTTTTCTTTTCCTAATAATTTTAAACAGTTGTATATAAGAAGTTTGAGAAAGCATGCCTTTGGGGCAGTGGGTTGCATGGCTGAGTACTATTTCCCAAGAGCTTAACACTGGATTACAATAAATTACTGATTTAACTGAATCCTTAACGTCTACCATCACAACACCAATCTTAAAAATAGTGAAAGTGAAGCAGAAAAGTTAAAGCACTGCCCATGCTACTCTAGGAACCCAGTGGCTAAATTATAATTAGATTTTAGAGTGAACTCCACTTCTTTTTCAGCTAGTTCAAAGAATCACCTTCCAAAAGCACTGAAATGAAGAATTTCTTAAGTGAGCTGATTAGTTCAGAATAAATTCAAAACCAAAGTTCTGAATACATTTACACTCTTTACATTGTCTTTTTAAATCATAGATGAAGGTGAACCAGTTCATCCTGCAGCTCATCAGTTCTGTCCTTTGGAATTACTGCCACCGTAAAAACAACTTTCCAATTAAGAGAATGACATGATCTATCACATAGTTTTCAGCTAATTGAAATTAAATGGAATATCTTGCTGCAGATCACGCTGATTTAGAATGATATTTATAGCAAAAGCTGACACGTGAGTGTTTTTGAAGATGGCTGTGGGAAACACAGATCAAAAAGTATTTAGTAGCACCAGAATGCTCTAAGTTCTTAACTAGCAAGTATCTTGTAGTAATTTAGGAAAGTAAAAAACTGCTCTATCCCAGAAGTGTAAGAATTGCAGGAAAACTCCATAGCTTTAAAAGTAGTTACATCTTTGTCATAATTTGCATTATGAGAGAACTCAAAACACTTGAATAATTTGAGTGAGCATTTTAAGACAAATAGACCCCTCACAATGTCACATATAAAGCATGTGTTATAAACTCTTTTCTTCCAATAATGGGAAAAAAAAAAAAAAAAGAAACAGCTATATCTGTGAAGATAACTTCCCAAAGAGGTATTATTTACCAAAGGTGTCACAATAATTCACAATTATTCTATTCATTATAAAATAAGTAAGCCCTAAGAGAGTTACAGAAAGTTTCCATCATTTAAGCTGGAAAAATATACTCTTTTTTTTCCTCTATATCCCAGCAACATGAGACTCTGTATTTCTTAGAAGGAGAACTACTAAATTACTACTAAGTAATTACTACTAAAAAATATATCTTTTTTTTTTTCACTTGGGAATGCTGCAATTGAACAATGATGATTATTGAAACTGAAAGATTACAGAAAAGTCCTTTATAAAAAGTGTTTACACACAACTTTATCTTATCTGGAGAATGATTAATAGTATAAAACATCACTTGGCTTTTTCTTTGTGTGGTTTCTTCATAAAACAAAATAGTTGTGGTTGAGCCAACCCTTCCCCCTCCCCATGTACCATCCACATCTGAAGAAAATAAAATTTGTCTAAAACCTTGTGAAAGTACTTTGAAATACAGTTAATACTGTTATTATTTTTATTCACTTAATAGATTTCCTTTAAATTTACTATTCTTCTTGCCTGAAAACCATAACCAAAATTTCTTTGCAGAGCAATTATTTCTACAGTACCTGCTCCACTGAAATGCAAGACTGAATTTTAATTCTTGCTGTTTTGATTCTTGCTGTTTTGATTCTTGCTGTTTTATTAAGAAACATCTTAAAATTTTCTTAGAAGTTCAGACAAACATATTACCAAAAAAGACAGAAAATAATAGCACTTTAGAGAGTTATGTTACTATTTTTTTATTTAGGAGAAGTGAAACAAAGATGGAAATCAGATGCTTGTGCTCCTTTCAGTACTTCTGATCTCTTATAAATCTTTGAAAAGTGTCAGGAAAATCTCTGCCTTTCTCAAAAAATAAGGAATGCTATAACTCACATAGGCATTCAGTTCAGCAGCTAATAAAATGGATGCCATAGTATGTACACCTATACACAAAAGTAGCCACTACTACCTCGACTGCAGAACTTAATTCTCCTACAGTAATTTCACGACTATAAGGCGCACCCCTTTGACTAAAATTTTCCCTCGAACCCGGAAGTGCACCTTATAGTCCAGTGTGCCTTATCTGAGGGACAAAGTAGCAAAAGTTACCAACCTGGAAGTGTGAGCCATGATGGGGAGTGGCCCTGCAGCAGGGCCGGGCTGCGAGGGGGAGTGGCCCCGCAGCAACGTCGGGATGTGAGGGGAGACGGGCGCCACAGGGTGGGCCTGCCGGCATCGGGGCGTCCCCCGCGCGGGGGGAGGGAAAGCTGCCAGCATCGGGGCGGGCCCTGTGCAGCATTGGGGTGGCCTCGGTGCAGGGGGGGGTGGGGGGAAAGCCGCTGGAATCAGGGCGGCCGCCACATGGGGTGCGGGGGGGGGAAAGCTGCCGGAATTGGAGCGGCCCCAGCGCGGGGGTGGGCAAAGCCGCCGAAATTGGGGTGGGCCCGCCGACATCGAGGCGGCCCCAGCGCTGCATCGGGGCGACCGCCGCGTGGGGGAGGAGGGAAGCCGCCGGAATCGAGGCGGTGGCCACGTGGGGGGGGCAAATCTGTCGGAATCAGGGCAGACCCGCTGGAATCGGGGCGGACCTGCTGGCATGGGGGCGGGCCCGGCGTGGGGGGGGAAGGCTGCTGTAATCAGGGCAGCCGCCGCGTGGAGGGTGGGGAGAGGTGCTGCAATCGGGGCATCGGGTCACTCGAAGTGTCAGGGGACTCCTGGAGCGCACCGGCAGCGCACAGTTCCTGGTGCGCCAGGCGGGACGAGTGACTCCCGGAGCAGCGGAGTCCCGCGGACGCCGCACAGAGCGGCGGCGGCCGTGCCCCGGTCCCTGTGACATCCCACGGAGCGGTGGCAGCCATGCTCCGGTCCCAGGGATGCCCCACGGAGTGGTGGTGGCCATGCCCTGGCCCCGCGGACACCGCACGGAGCGGCGGCGGCCATGCCTCGTCCCCGTGACGCCCCATGGAGCGGCAGCGGGCATGCCCCATCCCCGGGACACCACACGGAGCGGCGGCGGCCATTGCCCAGCCCCGCAGATGCTGCACGGAGCGGTGGCAGCCATGCCCCGGTCCTCGTGACACCCCACGGAGCGGCAGCAGCCATGCCCTGTCCCCAG
>PYHW01010412.1:0-11959 GCA_013186435.1 Turdus rufiventris | reverse complement strand
ATTCCATGTGGTTTTTTTTCCCCTTCCATCAGTCTTTCAAACAACCCACAACATTCCCCACTCACCTGCCTAAGATTATTATTATTACTATTATTATTACTATTATTATTACCATTACTATTATTATTTTGATTTGCAGCCCAGAAAACCAAGGTTGCATCAGGAAATCCTGGATTTTTTTTTTTCCCCCAATTTGCCTTTTTTCCCTGCTTTTCCCCCCTTTTCCCGTTCCCCCAAACCCATCCCACCTGTTTCTCTCCCAGCATTCCCAAATTTTTTTATGGTCTTGCACGGAACTGTTCCTCCTCTTTTGATTTTCTGGGAATCCAGGGAGGATTTGGGATGGAAGGAACCTCCAGGATGATCTGGATCCCTCATTCCCTCTCCCATCCCACAACTCCAGGCCGAGTAAAATTCTCCTTTATTAAGGGAAAACTGGCGCCCAGGAGTAACCCAACCTTCCCAAGGATTCTCCATCCAGGGGAGGATCTGAGGCTGGGGCACACCCAGGTTTTAATCAGGTTATTTCCAATAACCTATCATTACATTCCCAATATTGCAAGGCAGCAAAATTCGGGATGAGGTCAGGGAGATCAAGGCTTGGCCCAGGCCCAGGAGAAGGGATGGGGTTGATTTTCCCCCTTAAATACCTTTTTGGGCCTAAAAATGCTGAAATCATGGAATGGTTTGGGCTGGGAAAGTCCTTAAAAATCATCTTAATAAAAAAAAAAATCTCCATTCCATTATCCCAGGAAGCTCCCACCTGGATTTGAACAATTCTGGGGATGGGGCAGCCAAAGTTTCTCCTGCATTCCATTCCAGGGCCTCCCCACCCTCACAGGGAACAATTCCTGCCCTAAACCCAGCCTAAATTTCCCCTTTTTCAGCTTGAACCCATCCCCCTTTTCCCATAACCACAATTCCTGCTCAATTCCAGGAGCGAGGCGAGCTCTGGAATTTCTGACAGATTTTTATTCAAGCTGAACCTTCAGCTGTGTTGAGCTGGACTAACCAGAGCTGCACAAATAATCACAGTTGGAAAAAAAAAAAATCCAATATTTCCTGTGGATAACAAAACTCTGCTCTTTTTTCCCTGGGAAAAAATTCCTTTTCCCTCCTTAAATCCAGCTATAAATTCATTTTACGGGATTGTGCTGCCAGCTCCGGGTTTAATCCTTGAAGGATCTCGGAGGAGGCTGCCAGATTTTCTTGCTGAGACGAGCAGCTTTAATGAGGCAACGAAGGCAAATGAAGATTTAATTAATATCTTTCTCATTAATGATTAAATTGGATCTTAGCACCACGCCTCGGTGAGCCATGGGGCGATACAGGAATGGGAATTGGCTCATTCCACRGGCGTTAATGAAGAATTAAAATTAATTACRTGCCAGGGTGGAACTTCTCAGATGCCCCAAATAACCCCAAACTTCAGCCACGAGCAGATCCTGCAGCTCCTCAGAATCCCAAAATCCCAGGGATTTTGGACAGAATTCCAAGGTAGAGTCCAAGCTCGGACACCCAGAATTCCAGGAATTCCTCGGACACCTCCAGAATTCCAAACCTTCCAAGGTCTTTTCCCTTTTCCAGGAGGGATTTTCCCCAAATTTCCCACCCAGGCCGTTCCCTTGTCCTGTCCCATTCCCTGGGATCAGATCCCAAATTCTTTTCCCAAATTTCCCACCCAGGCCGTTCCCTCTTGTCCTGTCCCATTCCCTGAGATCAGATCCCAAAATCCCCCATGGAAAATCCCGAAATTTCCCCTGGATCCCCCTTTTCTCCAGCCTGAACCTCTCAGGATTCTCCATTCCCTTCTCCAGCTGTTCCAGCCCCGTTCCCATCCCTGGCCACGTTCCAACTCTTCAGTGAAGATCAAATTTTCCTTCTCCTCAGTTTTTTGGGGGTTTGGGGTTGGGCTGAGCTTTACCAGAGCTTTGACCGCTCCTGGGGGCTTCAGCTGACCCCCCCAAAAAAAAATTAAAAATAATTTAAAAAAACCAAAACCAAAAACCCACAAAAACCCCAAAAGACTAAAAAAAACTCCAATAAGATTCTGGGAGTTTTTGGGATTCTCTTCCACTTCAGGATATCCCAAAATCCTGGAGGTGACCCTGACCTGGAGAAGTCATCGGGGTGGTGGCCCCAAAAGGACACCTGGCCCAAATTTTAGACCCAAATTACACCCAGGCACTTCAGGCTTCCCCCCCGGCGCTGCAATTCCATGTTCCCGCGAGTTTTATCCAGGGAATTAAAGACCATTATCTGTGTTTTGTTTTTCAAGATGAAAGATCCCCCAGGAAATTCAGGGATCGCTCCCAGCAAATCTCGTTGTGTGGTGGGGAGGAATTCCTCATTCCCGGAGTTATTTCTGTGTTTAATTCTTTAATTGCCGCGTTTCGTGGAGCTGGAGGTCAAAAAAATGTCCCAAAATCTCTACATGAGAAAGGAAATCCAAGTAAAAATGTGGTTTTGTCCTTAAATTCTTAAGGGTGAGACTGAGATGTCTTGTAGGAAATGGGAGGCTGCCAAAAATTTGCTTTTTTTATGGGGTTGAACATCAAAAACGGACAGAAATGAATATAAATTTACATAAATGAACATAAAGGGATATAAAAGGATATCAATGGACATAAATTATCAGAGATGGACAGAAATTAATGTAAATTTACAAAAATGAACATAAATGGATATAAATTATCAGAAATGAACGTAAATTGGCATAAATGGATATAAATTATGAGAAATTGAGAGAAATGGAGAGAAATGGAGAAAAATTGAGATAAATGGTCAAAAACAAACAGAACTGAGATGCTGCTCTGGTCTGAGCAATAAAACGGCACTGAAAACACAAATTTGGAGCAGTTGGTGGTGATTTAATTTAATCCCATATTTCCCCTTCAATCCAATGAAAAAACACCCCAAAATATCATCCCTTTATTTGTAAATCGGATTCCAGGCGACACCTCAGGAACCGAGATTCCAGGAATCCAAGCCAACCCAAATTCCCCAATTTTAAATTTTTTTTAAGCCTGTTTATTTTCCTGCCCGGCATTGTTGGCCGTTCCCTTCTAAGCCTGGAATGGCCCTGATAAAATCAGGGGGAAAATGAGGGTTGAGGTGTTCTGCTCCAATAATGACAGCAATGATTTCCTCTCTGCCAAGCGGCCTTGGAGCCCAATTTGGAAAATTATAGGGGAAGAGCAAAGCAGCTGCAGCAGCTTCCTCTGATTTCATCTCCACATGCAAAGCAGCCGGGAAGGATCAGAGCAGAG
The DNA here is from genome assembly GCA_013186435.1 of Turdus rufiventris. Taxonomy (NCBI): domain Eukaryota; kingdom Metazoa; phylum Chordata; class Aves; order Passeriformes; family Turdidae; genus Turdus; species Turdus rufiventris. The sequence goes on along the minus strand of PYHW01010412.1, from coordinate 8,690 downwards.
TCCTGAGATTCCTAAAGGCAGAAAATCAATTTACCAGCCACGACAACAACAACAACACAACATCAACAACAACAACAGCAGGAAAAAACAGGGTGAGGAATCTCCCGGATAAATCTCTGGAGTTGGTTGGTTTGAGGTGAGTCTGGAGCAAATCTGCACAAAGTGCTGCTCTTTAAAGTTTATTTTTTATAAATGTAAAAAAAAAAAAAAAAAGTTGGGTTTTTTTTTTTTTTTTTTTTTTTTTTTTTTTTTTCCCTGCAAATCCTTTGGAGAAACCAAAATTCCTCTTTTGTTTTGTTCTTTTTTTGTTTTTGTTTTTTTTGTTTTTTTTTTTTAGTTTCTATTTCCAGAAGGATTTCTCTTCCAGCTGGGAAGGGAGTTTATCTCTTTCTCTTATCTCTTAAGGAACTCTTTGATCTGAGGCAGGTTCAGGGCTTGTGAAAGGAGTTTGGGCGCATGCCAGGGGTTGGCATTTGGGAGCTCATTTTTTTTTTTCTGGAAGGATCTCTGTGGAATATCAGAGCTGTGAAATAGATCCCATTAAAGCTTCCCAATTCCAGAAACCAAACCTTGAGGATTTTTGGGTAGTTTTGTCTTTTAAACCATTTTTTTCTCCATTGGAAAAACCTCCAAGACAATGGGACGAGGTTCTTATGGACTTTTCTCAAATATTTGGTTTGGTAACTGCTGGAATTGCCTCAGCTGTCAATCACTGTAATTAATAGGTGCTTTTAATTGCCACAAATTAAGTGAGTCAGACTGTTCTGTGCTGCTCGTGTGTCTCCTGTGCTCATTAGATTGATTCCAGAGCCATGAAATGTAAATAAAATCATTTATTTGGTGCTTTGGCTTTGTGTTTTCCTTTTGTTTTAATAACTCACCACAACTGAGAAGGAAGAGGGATTTTTTTTAATGTAAATGTGAACGTGGAAATCACATTATCAACATTTTCCAGGCCTTGGGGATTTATTTGAGCTGAGTTTGTGGGCCTGGACTTCAGGTGATGTTTGCTCTGAGTCCTCTAAGCCTAAACTAAATTCCTCTCCTCTCAAAAACACATCCTCAAAGGAAAATTCTATTTCTTCCCGGTTTTTAGTGATTTTTTGGTGTTTATTCTGAAGGGGATGGCCCTTGAGATGAGGAATTGATAAAATTCCTTATAAAGTATCAAATCCTACAAAATCCTGGGCTTTTTTTCTTTTTAGCTGAATTTATGATGGAATTCTTGTCCAGGAATTGTTTTGGTACCTCAAACTCCCTACTTGGAATGTGAAAAGGAAATTATCTGTCCAAAGGACAGCTCCAAGAACAAAAATTCCATAAAAAACCTGTGGAGTGACCACAAAGTGAGTATTTTAGGGGAAAATCCATCTGTTTTAGGGAAAACGGGCTTCAGTGGATGATGGGATGTCCAACAAAGGTCCTGGAAGGGTGAAGCACCTGCAGCGCCCTGTGTAGGCCTGGGGATTTATATCCCAGGTCAGAAATTAAAAAAAAATCCCACAGGGTGAACACAGAGTGACCACAGACTGACAAAATTAATATTTTAAGGAAAATCCCCCTCACTGGATAGTGGGATTCCCAAAAAAGACCCTGGAAGGGTGAAGCACTTGTAGGCCTGGGGATTATCACACCTCTATGTAGGCCTGGGGATTTATATCCCAGATTAGAAATTCCATGAAATCCCACAGGGTGAACACAAAGGGACCATGAAGAGATAAAATAAATACTTTAGGAAAAAAATTCCCCTCAGGTGATGGTGGGAATCCCAGAAAAGGCCCAGGAAGGGTGAAGCACCTGCAGCGCCCTGTGTAGGCCTGGGGATTTATGTCCCAAGCTAGAAATTAAAAAAAACATCCCACAGGGTGAACATAAAATGACCACAGACTGACAAAGTGAATATTTTAGAGAAAATCCCCCTGAATTGATGGTGGGATTCCCAAAAGAGGCCCTGGAAGGGTGAAGCACCTGCAGTGCCCTGTGTGGGACAGGGGATTTATGTTCCAAGTCAGAAATTTTAAAAAATCCCATGGGGTGAACACAAAGTGACCACTGACTAACAAAATTAATATTTTAGAGAAAATCACCCTCAGTTGATGGAGAGATTCTCAAAAAAGGCCCTGGAAGGGTGAAGCACCTGCAGTGCCCTGTGTAGGCCTGGGGATTTGTGTTCCAAGTCAGAAATTCCAAAAAATTCCCACAGGGTGAACACAAAGTGACCACAGACTAACAAAATTAATATTTTAGAGAAAATCCCCCTCAGCTGATGGAGAGATTCCCAACAATGGCCCAGGAAGGGTGAAGCACCTGCAGCGCCCTGTGTGGGACTGGGAATTATCTCCTAATCCTAAGGTGTTATCAAAACAGTTGCGACAAGGGGAGGCTGGAGCAGGGAAAACATTCCATTTCACAAGGGGGTTGCGTCAAAGTGGCTCCCAATTTCCTTTCTCCATGACAGGATATAAAAGTACTCCTGCCTGGCGGCCCTGGAGCTGCTTCTGCTGACTCGTTCTCTTCGCTGACTGGGTAAGTCTGGATTTAACTGAATCAGCTCCTAATTAGAGGTAATTTGGTTTATGGGGAGCTTTGATCGGAGGTTTTATATGCTATCCTAAATCAGGGTAGAGTTTATGCTTCAAGCCCGTTTTGCGTGGGAAGTGAGGTTTGGGTTTAAGGTGGATGAAAGTGGGGAGAAGGAATGGGAGTTGTAAAAATGATGATGGGAGGAATTTTTAGGAATTGAGCATTTGTTTATGGAGAAGGGTCACTCCAAACCCGTGATCAGGGTGGGATTGATTCCCAAAAAGAATAGAGAGAAGGACAGGGAAGTTCTTCCCAGAATTTGTTCTGGAAATAGAGACAGGCCAAAAATACAAAGAAGCTTTGGGGTGACCCAACTGTGCCCTTCCAGGACCTGAAGGACCCAAAAGGAAAATGAGGAGAGAATTTCTAAGGGATGGAGTGCCAGGAAAAGGGGGAATGGGTTCACATTGATGGACAGGAGGTTTAGATGGATTTTAGGGATAAATCCTTCCCTGTGAGTCCAGGGAGGCCCTGGAATGGAATTCCCAGAGAATTCCCATGGCTACCCCATCCCTGGAATTGTCCAAGGCCAGGTTGGAAGGGGTTTGGGGTCTGTGGAAAGTGTCCCTGCCCCTGCCAGGGGTCAGAACTGGATCTTTAAGGTCCATTCCATGATTCCATGGAGCACTAGAGAGGAGTGGGAACAGAACTGGAAGCATTTCCCCACATTCCATCTCGTTTGATTGGTGCAATTTATGGAAAAGTGGGTTATGCCCTAGAAATGATGATTTTTAAAAATCATTATTATTTTAAGTTTTTTAACCCCAAACTCATTTATTCCAATGATTTAATCCCACACATCTGCACCTACCCATGCAAACACCACCCAGCAAATCCCCATTCCCATTTTGGATTCCCTTTCCTGCAAATCCCAAAGGAAATCATCTCCTGTACACCTCCCATATCCCACTGGATATCTCAGTCTCATCCCTAAGAATTTTGGGACAAAACACATTTTTGCCACACGGATTCCTTCTCTCCCAGTGAAATCTGGGGACATTTTTTACTTCTAAAAGGTGGCGATTAAAGAATTAAACACGTAGAAAACTCCAGAATTGAGGAATTCTTCCCCATCCTTCCAACCCTCTGGCCTTCACCGGGCTGGAATCTTTTCCTCCTTCCAGGTTGGATTTGGAACCATGTCCTCCTATGGCCAACTGCTCAGCGCCCGCTGTGCTTCGCCCTGTGAGGTGACGTGTGCCCAGCCCTACGTGGACGCCTGCAGCGAGCCCTGCGTTGCCGCCTGTGGAGACTCCCGAGCCATCGTCTATGCCCCACCCGTGGTCGTGACATTCCCGGGGCCCATCATCAGCTCCTGCCCCACGGAGAGCATCGTTGGGTCGTCCATCCCTGAAATCGGAGGGGGAATGGGCTCTGGAGGGGGTGGGATGGGCTCTGGAGGAGGTGGGATGGGGTCTGGAGGTGGAGGAATGGGATCTGGAGGTGGAGGAATGGGATCCGGAGGCGGGATGGGGTCTGGAGGTGGGATGGGATCTGGAGGAGGAGGGATGGGATCAGGATGGGGATCTGGAGGGGGATCTGGAGGGGGAGGAATGGGCTCGTCCTGTGGAGGAGGGATGGGATCAGGATGGGGATCTGGAGGGGGAGGAATGGGCTCATCCTGTGGAGGAGGGATGGGCTCAGGTGGCTCCTGCGGGGGAATGGGAGGGGGCTCCTCCTGCGGGGGTGGGATGTCACGGCTGGGGAGCCTCTACCGCGGCTCCTATTTCTCCGGCTACGGCTACGGTAGGAATTATAATCCCTATTTCTCCCGAGGGTACTACAGGTATCGCTACGGGAACTACGGGCCTTTTTAACCCTTTAAAGCTGAGGGATGTCCAAAGGAAAAATAGGATAGTTGAGAGTTAGGAATTCCAAGCGGTTTCTGCTCCAGCTGGTGCGGTTGGAGCCGGGGTTGTTTGGATTTCATTGTGCTTTATCCAAGGCTTAGGATCCCGATGTTTCTTCCCTCCCTTTGTCCCGCGCTCCTGTTGTGTTTTGTACTCCCTGAACCTGAAGAGTCAAACCAGTCATGGACTTGGCTGTGAAAGTGTCCGGGTGGAAAAAGAAAGTTTTGGAATGACTGCTGGACTGGAGTCCAGGCTGAGCTGGGAATGCTGAAATGGGAATTCTGACATGGAGATTCCGTTCTTTGTCTCTGCACTGCCTCATCCCACTTTTTGTTTGTATTAAAGCCCTGTTGCATCACAGCCCCGGGTTCTGGCTTTTATTTCATCACAGTTTCAGTTACAAACCGGTCTGAAGGAAGGGAATCCTCGTGCAGTGATTAATTCTGCTCAGAGGGGAATTAATTCTGCTTTAATGCAAATATAATTAGTCTGAAATTCCTCAGTAAACTATTTTCCCTTTCTGGTCTATTCCACATTATCCAATAAATAACACAGAATAATTTCCAATAGGTTGGAAAAAAATTCCAGGGAGGGACTGGTGCAGCTCCCAGTTAAAACCAGTTTACCCCTGGAGCCAGGGATGCTTAGGGGTGACCTCATTTTGTGGGGATCAAAGGTTGGACTTGATGACCTTGGGGATCTTTTCCAGCCTAAATGATCCTGAGATTCTGTAGAAAGGAAAACCAGGAAGCTACCAGTGCAATTCAGAAAGATTTTTATTAGGGCTTGAAGTAAAATGAAATAGAATAAAACAGAGAAATTCAGCGGTGGTCCAAGGGCAACCAGGCCACCGTTGTGGGTGACAAAAACCACTTCACAGAAAGAAATTTACAGGATTTCACCTGGAATTCTGAAGGATTTCCACCCCACCAGAAAGGACACGGGACAAGGTTAAATAAAGAGTTCCAGGAGAGGCGTCATGAAACAGCATTCGAGCGAAGATGAGGCACAACAGGAGGAGATCTGGGCCTGGTTTTCAGAGATCAGCCTCGGAATTCCAGGCCTGGCCGTGGATTTGGATCTTGGGCTTTCGTCTTCGAGGTTGTTTGTCCTTAGGATGAGCCCCAGCTCCCCAGGCAGGATCCACGGGACCTCCGGCCGTAAACGGAGCCCCCCATTCCCGAGGAGCCTCCGCAGCCAAAGGCACCCCCAGATCCAAAGGAGCCCTTGGCCCCCAGCACACTTCCATACCCACAGGACCCACGGGAATTCTGCATTCCAGAGCCAAAGGAGCCCCCACGCCCAAAGGCGATCCCGGAGGAGCCTCCGTAACCAAATGAGCCCCCAGATCCGAAGGAGCCTCCCCTCCCTGCCATTCCCCCAGGTCCAAAGGAGCTTCCCACCCCAGAGAACTCCTCAGAGATGCTCAGAGCACCAAAATTTGAGGGGTAGGAGGCTCCCACAAAGCTCTCCTGGGAGCAGGTGCTGAGAGTGGGGCCGGGGAAGGTGAGGACGACGGGAGGAGGGAACACGACGGCTCTGGAATCTCCGCAAGAGGCAACGCAGGGCTCCAGGCTCCTGCTGTAGGCGCAGGGCTGGGAGCAGGACACCTGCAGGCACTCGGGGTTCGACATCATCCCTTAGAGGTTGGGTTCAATCTGGGAAAGAAAATGCGCAGGTCAAGGAAGCAGCAGGTTCCCAGTATGAACCAGCTGTGCTTTGTCCTTCTCCAGTTGCTCCCAGTTCAGCCTTCCCTCACAGATTCCCATTTTTTCCTGCTGTTTCCTTCCTTCCTGACCTGTTTGAGGCTTCTTGGTTATTCCTTTCCTACCACCACATCTTTTTTTTCTTCTGAATCTCTCTCTCAAAAAAATAACAACAAAAAGTCTTACCCTTTGTTCCAAGGCTGAACTACCTGACCCTTAAAAATTCCTTGCCCCATTAATTCCCTTTCCAGGACGATTTGCCTTCAGAAAGGAAAATCTTCCTTCCTCTGCTCTTCCCTTTCCCCCAGCTTTTCTAAATCCACTCTTCTCTGCCCCAGCATTTCTAAAACTGCTGGAATTTTGCAAGATAAAAAAGGAGAAAATTTAAAGTACTGAGGAGTACAATGAAGTCAGACTTACCACGAGTCTTGGAGGGAATAAATCAGAGGAGCTGCAGGAATGGAAGATTTCTCAGATCTCTCCCCTTTTATCCCATTTTTAGACAATAAGATGTGACGTCACCCATCATTTACTAAATTCTTGCCACTTACAAAGAAAAAGATCCTCTTAAGCCTCACCATTGTTTTCATTTCAGCTCATAATTGCTGATCATTTCCAACCCTGCTTTGAGTGACACAAACCCAACACCCAAAATCTCCTTTTGTCTCCAACCTCATGGCGAAAAATCCTTTCGGCATCATTCTGGTTCCAAAGGAAACAGGGACTGATCTCTGTGTTTGTTTTCCTTCAGTGACTCGCAGGAAGGTGGCTCTCCCAATGTCACTCACACAATTGGGGCATAAACCTCAGATTTGGGTCCAATCCCTCCCAAACGGAATCATCCGACCTCGGATGGGGGTCAGGGCTCTTTGCATCCGTGGATGGAAGGGATGAGGCAGCAAAGCACATTCCAAAGGGGTTGAGGTGACACGGGAGGTCCTCCAAGCCCTGAAACCTCTGAGTAATTTTAATCAGAACTCGTTTTGAAAGCTCTGAGTAATTTTAATCAAAACTAATTTCGGGGATGCTGAGCTCAGCGTTGTGCCTGGGATGTCACCGGTGTCACTGCGAGGGCACGGCCCAAGATGTGTGCTCCAAGATGGATCCCAAACCTTGGGATCATCTTGGAAAAGCCCTCCAAGGTCATCAAGTCCAACATTTGACCACTTGGTCAGACCAATGTCCAGTTGTTGCTCGGACACCTCCAGGGATGGCGATTCCAAACCCCCCTGGTCAGCCCTTTCCAAATCCTCTCCATGAGGAAATTCCTCCTGGAATTCTTCACAAATGGGTTTGACCTTCAAAATCATCTCGTCATCAACCCAAGCCATTTAGTGCAGACTTGCAGAGTTGATCTGTCCAGGCTTCATTTAAATCATTAATCAAAAAATAACAGGCAGGGGTCAGGTTCTATTGTAAATCCAGTCACCCCCGGGATATTGCACAGGAACCGGGCTGTAAAATTCCCACACAATGAAAAAGTCAAATTTATGATATGAGACTCAGATTGTATATGTCGAGGGTTGATTTGCTAATTGGAAACTATGAAAATAATTACAGGCGTTAGAGGAGTCACACAGAGGAAAAAAAATGAGAATTTGGAAAGGGTGAGAGATTTTATGGGATGCTTCATACCCCAGGAGCTGCGTCCAAGGAGGTATAAAAGCAGGAACATCTCAGGACTCTACTCAAACCTTCTCCTGACTTCTCCTGCTACTCCAGGTGAGTTGGACTGAAGCTGATCTTTGCTCTCTCTCATTCTCTGCAGCCACAGTTTTAAACAAGGACTCGTTCCTTGATTTTGGGGGTTTTAGCTGAAGATGTGGAGGTAAAATCTTGCTTTGGAAGAAATCAGTTTGGTATTTGAAGATAGAATTTTAGGAGTTACTTGAATTTTTGTTGTGGCTTTCAAAGCTTGGGGAGCAAATTTAAAGCTTAAATTTACCTGAAAACTGAGCTGGAGGTGTTGGAGGGAGAAGTGGTGTCTCAGGACAGGAGAATTTGGGGGAGGAGGTGAAGCCACTCCTCGACCCCGTGTCCAGTTCTGGGTCCCCCCCTTCAGGAAGGGGCTCACTGAGGGGCTGGAGCAGCTGGAGAAAGATCTGGAAAATCCTGAGGGAGCTTGGGGGACCTCAGCTTGGAGAAAAGAGGGATCCAGGGGAGATTTTGGGGATTTGAGATCTGATCCCAGGGAATTGGGCCAGGATAAGAGGGAACAGCCTGGAGTTGTTCCAGGGGAGGCTCAAGGTGGGAAATTCGGGAAAATTCCTCTTGGGAAGGGTGGCCAGGCCTTGGAAAGGGCTCAGGGAGGTTTGGAAGTGTCGAAGGAATTCCTGGAATTCTGTGTATCCAGTTGGGGATTATTCCCATCTGGGACTCGATCCTCTCTGAGTTCTTTTCCAACCTCAGGGATACCCCTGGAGATGTACAAGGAATTCCTGGAATTCTGGGTGTCCAGGTTGGGATTATTCCCATCCCGAACTCGATCCTCTCAAAGCTTTCCAATCTCAGGGATATCCCTGGAGGTGTCCAAGGAATTCCTGGAATTCTG
>PYHW01010409.1:17730238-17751026 GCA_013186435.1 Turdus rufiventris | reverse complement strand
CAATTTGTGATTCACTGTAAACTCAGAGCCTCAAAATGCTGCATAATCTAAAGAACCTTCCAAGGAGGCAGATTCATTTATTGAAGAGAATTAAGAGGGAAAATACACTCAAGATCAGCCTGATCTGTCTCAAGTGCTGGATGGATGGTTCTGCTGTGCCAGTGGGATTGAGGGGTTTTACATCAGATGCTGAAGAAGTTCAGAAAATGCCAACATCATTCAATATACTTGTACTTAGGAGTGCAAGTGGGCATCTTTTTGGGGTTCTTTTTTATATGAAGTTACATTTTTCCCTGCTACCTTCACAAAATATTCAAAGCCCAAAGCAAATGAAATTGTGTGATATAAATATGATAGAAAAACCTGAAAGCTCAAGAAGGCTGAACCAGTGGTTCTGAGCTGGAAGCAAACAGGTTGCACTGCCTCCATTCTTCAGAGAGTAAATGCTAGGAGCAGTGATTTATCTCTGTCCATCCCATGCTGGTTTATATGCAGATGGAATTTAATGACTATGATTACCCACAAACACTTCATGTCTAGGTAAACTCTGGATCTTAGATATGTAAAAAGATTTAAAAGCAAGTGGTTTTATCTTGATTTTTGAGAGGGGAAAAAAAAAGAAAAAAAAAAAAGAGGAGAAGGTTTGTCTGCTAATTGTCTCCCAGTTTCAAGCATGAGCAGTCTTCAAAAAACAGCAGTTTAAGAGTATCAGACAGATTATGATTATCAGAGAACAGGTGAGGAAGGCAGAACATTGAGCCATTGACCACATAGTTTGAGAATGTATAAGCCAGCTCTTGTGAATACATATGCAGATACCCCAGGTTAACACATCCTTTTCTTTTAACAGCTGCGGAAAACTTGTACTACTATGAGAAAAGGAGAAAAACAAGACTCATGAGTCCATCTCCCTGGGGCTTCATTGAATTATGGAATGGTTTGGGTTGGAAGGGACATGAAAGATCATCCAGTTCTAACCCCTTGCCATGAGCAGGAACACCTTCCACTATCCCAGGATGCTCCAAGCCCTGTCCAACCTGACCTTGAGCACTTCGAGGATGGGGCAGCCACAGCTGCTCTGTGCAGCCCGTACCAGAGCCTCACTATCCTCACAGTTAAGAATGTATCCCTAATATCCCATCTAACCCTGCCCTCTTACAATGGGAAGCCATTCCCCCTTGTCCTGTCACTTCATGCTCATGTCTAAAGTCCCTCTCCAGCTCCCCTGGAGCACCTTTAGGCACTGGAAGTGGCTCCGAGGTCTCCCTGGAGTCATCTGTTCTCCAGGTTGAACACCCGCAGCTGTCTCTGTGTTTACCCTGGAATATGGCTGCAGACAGAGAATCCAGACCCTGGGGTCCATCTTTAGCCCCATAAAGTGCAGTGAGTAACAGATCACTCCAGGACACAGCTCCTGCTCATGTGGCACAAGAGGAATGCTCCCATATAATGCACGTAAAAATTTCTCAGTGCCAGTGGTGGTAATAGAATTTTCTATATGAAAGTATTACATGGCAGGTAAACTCATAAAATGGAAATCTGAGAACTAGTCCTAGAACACATCTCTGTTTGCAGAGCACAGGTTAAACTTACAGGTACTTTCACATCTGACATAAATTAAAAGCTCTCTTTTAAAACCAAGTTTTATTTTCATGTTCCAAAGCCATCTAGAAGACAGCACTGTCAAATGGAGAGTTTCTCTTTGAATCTCCACTGCCTGTGTGAATGGCTACTCCCCTCACTTCCATCAACACTGACCTCTTCAGGGTTTGTCTCCTTTACTGCAATCCATGCCTGTGGACCCTCTCAGAAGAACAGGGACACCTGAAGACGAAATGGCTTCTTGTTTATCTTTGCTGCCTGTGCTTCCCTCTTCAAACCCTCCTTTTCATTTAGAGTGAAGGTCCATGTCACAGAATCACAGAATTCCAACCACAATTAGGGTGGAAAAGAACTCCAAAATTATCCAGTCAAATCTTTGACCACTTTGTGGCACCGTGAACTCAAAGTGTGGCTTCACCAGTGCCAAGCACAGGGCAGCAATCACTGCTCTGGTCCTGCTGGCCACTCTGCTGCTGTTACAAGCCATGATGCCATTGGCCTTCTTGATCACCTGGGCACAGCTGGCCCATGTTCAGGACCCCTTGGTCCTGGGACGCCCTCTAGTGACTTTGCCCCAGGCTGTAGCACTGCCTGGGGTTATTGTGGCTGAAATGCAGGACCCAGCACTTGGTATTGTTGAACCTCATTCCACTGGCCTCCCACCATCAACTTAGCCTGTCCAGATCCTTCTGCAGACCCTTCCTACCTTTCAGTAGATCAACATTCCCCGCATACTTGACATTATCCATGAACTTACCAAGGGTTCACGTGATATGTACAGTAATTTCACGACCATAAGGTGCACCAGACTATAAGGCGCACTTTTTTTTTTGCCACGAAGATCCGTGTTGCGCGCAACAAAGTAACAAATTGGTAACGGAATCCCGCGATCGTGGAGTTTACTGGCAGGTGCACAATTTGGAAACGTTTTTCACAGATCGGTGTAGGCTTTCAAAGGTAGTCCCAGGCACCCTCTCCGTGCAGTGGGCCCTGGCACTCCCGCCCACCCCCGGTGCCGGCTGGCACAGCTCGGTGCAGCTGCAGGGCCACCTCTCCCTTGCAGCTCCGTGCTGCTGTGCTGCTGTTCCCCCTCATGGCTCTGCGGAGCCGCCCTGCTGCCTGTCCCTCGCTCAGCTCAGCGCTGCTACCATGCCGCCTGTCCCCCGCGGCTCGGCGCTGCCGCCATGCCGTTCCCCCTCTCATCTCCGCGGAGCCGCCGAGCTGTTCCCTCGCGTGACTCGGTGCTCCTACCATGCCACCTCCCCCTCGCGGCACGGGGCTCCTGCGGCACAGGGCTCCCGTGGCTCGGGGGGGCCACGGCTCCTGCGGCTCAGGGCGGTCGCGGCTCGCACTTCCAGGTTGGCAAATTTCTGAACTTTGCTCATATATAAGGCACATCCGGACTATAAGGCGCACTTCCGGGTTCAGGGGATAATTTTAGTCAAAATGGTGCGCCTTATAGTCGTGAAATTACTGTATTACATATAACAGGAATTCTTATTCCAACAGGAATAAAAAAAGCCATGGGAAATATAAACATCAAGGCTATAGAGTGAGAATAATTCAATAGGAATACTAAGATGTGAAGCAATGAACATACACTCTATCTTGAAACAGAAAACTAGACCAAAACCTCCTCATATCCTCCAAATTATAAGGAAGGGAACAATCCCATTCGGCTTCTGTCCTATGCCAGGTAAGCTTCTGTAGTTAATCTGGTCAATCTGAACATGTTAAAGTCAATGCAGAGAAGCAGGTCATGACCCTGAGTCATTTGACCTCTATATATACATGAATAACTATCTCAGTGTATGTATAAATTAATACATATTCACATGCATACATTAGCTAACAATAATATATATTATTATATATTATTTATATTCTTTATTATAGATATCTAGGCAATAGGGTGAGATGAACTACTCTCTAAAGGGACTTATTCCTCCCCACTGCTTGCCTCAGACAGAGATACCTGCATTCAGCCAGGTAAAATCCATCTTATCCAGCTGAGTGTGGTAAAAAGAGGCAGAAGAATATCCAGACCTTGCAAATTCCCAATAATACAAGAACATGTCAAGTATTATGTGTACTTGAGCCTGTCCTCAGATGCCTTTGCACTGGGCTCTCTCACACTCTGCAGCTACAAGGGGAGCTGTCAAATTAATCAGCTACCATGATCTGCAGCATCCTTATCTGAGCTGGAGGAATTATGTAGGAACCGTCATGGAAAGCACTAATCCAAAATAACTGGGAAGAGGGGAGTGATGAGGAATGCATGTATATAGTGAACCATGAGAGAATCCAGTCAGATTTTCAGCTGCAGTGCAGGGGGTGAAGGGGTTTAATTTCCAAGGGGAACAATTGAAAAGAAAAGTGTTCCTGCACTTGACCCACCTGGGTGGGGCAGAGGCAGGGGGACATCAGGTGTCCAGCAAAGCTGCTGTTTGTGGGGAGGGTGGTGTGTGGGCTGAAATGACAGTGGTGCCCTTTAATGTGCTTGGGAGAATGGTCTATATGTACTCCTGGTGGCTTGGGAGGGGCTGCAGTTATATTGGAAATACATCTGCTGCATGGTGGGAGGAGGAGAAGTGGGTTTGGGAAGCAGTTTCAGGCAGGGCTCTTTCCCATCTGTCAGTGATAGGGTGCAGTCCTCCTACCAGCACTCTGTAGGTGGAAAGTCATGCTGTCCCCATAAGACTTAAACTGTGACATCTTCTGCCTCCTTCACACGTTGGATTTGAGTGTCCAGGCTTCCTCCTCTTTTGCCACTGCTGGTCTTAGGGTTGCTAGAACAATCTGGTTTCTTTTGTGGCAAGTCATTAACTTCATGAGTTTACATCTGAATGCCACAATTCCCTGAGAAGTTGTCCCTACAACAGGAAAAAGACTATTACAGGTGAGAAAAAGCAGGTTTTCTATGGCTTCTTCTATATTTACTATGAAAAACAACAGATTATTTTTTGCAGAAGACACCATTTAGGATCTCAGTTACTATTTTATCTGGCATTGGCTATTTCACTTTTGTTCTGCCACAGAGCCAGTACAATATAAATTATTCTTGGCACTTTTTCGCATAGCATATTTTCAGAAATCCTACAAAGGCCCAGGCAGTCTGCACCATGGTTGACTACCTTCACTAAAACATGTTTCAAAGCATTGTTTACACTTTATATGGTTTTATCCAGCCATAAATTAACAAAAGTCTGCTTCTGATGTGATTTCACAAGGTCCTGCTTTCTCACTTTTCAAAAATCCCCAAAAAATCCACATTCAGATAAGAACTATCAGTAATTAGTAAGGAACACGAAGAGAAACAGGGACAAGGATTAGCAAAGGGAGAGGAGAAGAGGAGAATTCCAAATATTAAATAGGGACATCTTGGCTAAACTAGGATGTGGAGCCTGTGAACAGGAACAGCCTTGGTGCATCTCAGTGTAGTAACAGAAACAGGGAGGAGGCCAGACTGAAATAAATCTGAAATACATGACACAACTCTGAAATCAGGGGGATGAAGGAAACAGAATTACATGGTTGTGGTGGCAGATGCTCCCCCCAACTTCCTACAGTTTGGTCAGAGAGAAAAAGACTAATTGCATTATTTGTATAATTAATGTATTTGTATAATTAATCTTCATTTTCCCACAGAATTAATCTCCCACCCATTATTTGAACTGTCATTCTCAATTCCACAGTGGCTGGAACAAAGACTGCTTTTTGGAATTATAGAACCACAAAATGATTTGGGTTGGAAGGGATCTTAAAGCCCACCTCATTCCATCCCCCTGCCATGGGCAGGGACACCTTCCACTAGACCAGGTTGCTCCAACCCCATCCGACCTGGCCTTGGATACTTCCAGGGATGAGGAGTTCACAGCCTCTCTGGGCAACTTGTTCTGAGATATTTTGATTACAAAAGCTCTGGTTCCTCCTTTTCTTGTGCCAGTATTTAACAGCTAAATCAGATAACTCCAAAATCCTGGGTCGTATTTAACACCAAAGAAGATGTCCAGAAATCTAAGCAGTGCAATAGGGACAGGCTGATCCAGTTGATAACTCTTCTACCTCTAGGGATTATTTTTCTTAGATTTCACATTTTCCTCATTCTGTCCCACTTACCTTATTGTCTGCTTGGTGAGTCACACGAAGGCAGTGGGAATAATAAGCAGAATGAACCAGGTAGCTGTAAAACCTGAAAATCAATACGGTTAGCACCTGGAGTTATCTTAATTATTGCATTTACTCCAGCTGGCAGGGGAGGGCAGGGATTTTGTTGCGCCATTGCTCCCAGGCCCCAACCAGAGGGGACTTGGGCAACTAGATATTGACCACAGTCAAATAACCAGGGACTACTGATGTTGTGGTCTTTGGAGTAGTTTGCAAAACTCCTCCTTCCCTTCCTTCATTCACTCCATTATTCCTCCTCACCATAACATGTACTACAGTTTTTGACAGACTCCAGCTGGAATCAAGAGCCCTTGTACAAAGTCTTGAGCATATGCACAGTGAGACACAATTTCTATTTCATCAGCTAATGGCTGAGTAGAAGATGGGGAAGGGGGAGAAGAAAATCTCTTCAGACTGATCTAAATGCACTGGTTTAGTTGAGAAGAAATGTTATATTTGCCCACCTTTTTTTATTCCTTTGAAAATGTGAAAAAACACTCAGCATTTAAATATTTACATTTTTTTCCTGCTTTTTTCCAGTTGAAGCGATTTGCTGAATTCACAGAAAGTCTCAGAGAAGAATCTGAAAATGGCTCCATTTAAAAAGAGACTTCTAGTTGATCTGTTTTCTTTTACATTCCTTACAAATCTTTGAAAACTTTTCTTTATTAAAGCTTAAGTGCTTAAACAATCTGTTTATATGTCTTTACTAACTTCTCACACAATACATGGATACAGATTTGTCTTGTGGCATATTTAGCAGCTCTTCTAATAGAAATGGACCTCTTTGGAATAGAACAACAAACTGAAAGACCACTTAAGTGCTCTGTTCGATGGAGTGAAGTCTTTAATAAAATGGCATACCTGTCACTGGCAGTGTCCCTGATGAGGAAGAGGACAGAAGAGTCAAACCTATGAAGAGAGAAATTCTTGATTTTTGTATCAATTTGCTCTTTTGATGAAGAGCACCAGAGCAGTGATGAGGAGAGAGTCAGGCAAAGAGCCAGCACCAAAGCAGTGCCAAGGGTAGAGTCTCACAGCTCACCCTCTGCACGGAACACTTAAAAATTGCCATGTCTGTTTCCTGACCATCAACAGAACTTTCCAGCCTGCATGCCAACATGTCCACTGATCTGATTCCTGCTAATGGTGGGCATGAAGTGAAATGGAATGGGATCCATCTAAAATTTTTACTTCATATGAGACTGGAAGGATGACTTTCAACGTGCCAAGCTACTTGGAAACAACCAGGACTGGTTTTTACCCAGAAATGTAAGCTACAACTTCCCTGGTGCAAGAAATTAATTGAATTTCTCTCTTATCCTGAAAAGGAAGCTCTGAACTTGTCTCAGTATGGACAGATTTTTAACAAGATGGTGGTTTCCTGATAAATTTCTTTGTGCTAGCACTGAAGGAGAACTGAGAAAATTCCAGCCTCATTACAGACATCACATCATAGCAAATACAAAGGCAACACTTTAGGGGAATAAATATTTGGTGCTCTATTTGCAAGGACCTGACCTTGCTGAGGTTTGAGAGCATTTTGCAGGCAACTGGAATTACTGTTTTGTTGAAATAAAGGCCAAGGGGGCTTCTTTTGTTATCCAGTCCCATGTTTTTCACAAACTCAATTTAAAAATTCTAAAATATTTGTAATTTTAAAATATATGTAATTTAATTGGCTATATTATTTTCTAGGACTGGTTTGTTGATGGGTCATATCCATCACAGGAAGAAGTTCTTTTGTTCTGATAGCACCAAGTAAAATTTTCAATGGTGTCATAATGGAAGAGGAAAGACCAGACAGCAAATTATGACTTCTGTACTAGGAACACTGTGAACCAGGCACCACAGGGAAACAGATCTATGAAATAAGGGAGAAAACCCTGGGCTGATGCTGCAACAGTGTGTGCAGTGATGTGGTATGGTCATAAAAGCTGGAATGACAAAATAGGCTGGATTTCTCACTGACTGCCATTCCTTTTACACCTATAAAAGCCACAGCAAACTTACACAAAGCAGAAACCAACAACACATTTTCCTGGAAATGTGTGGAGTTTCTCCCATTAGTGGGGGCACCTATTTCATAGTTACTTCCCAAGGGATTGAGTGAAGGACACTGTCTGTGTACATTTCCATAATTTCAGTATTAAGTTACTGTTTCTTTTGTTGGCTTTAATACAGGTATTTTGCAATGCACTGTTTTATGTTGTGCAATAATCTGCTAGTAGTTATTTTAGTTTTATACTGTGTAGTAAGTAATTCTGATGAAGATCTTTTGTCTGTTACCCCCTGGTTCATTTGTTCTTAATAAACAATTCCTTTTTATATAAATAATCTGGTTTGCCATCAAGAGAACTTGCAGGACATTTAATTTTCAAATTTAAACTCTTGAAAAAATCTGAGGCTAAGGAAGGACTGCCTTCATTTAAACCCCTTTCTGTGAAGGTGTTTAAATACACAGGGAGTTCTTTCTTCCCCTCAGTGGCAGGGCTTCTTTAGTAAACTTTTTTGAAGCTCCCACTCTCCCCACGACAGAACCCCACATAAGCAGGTCAGGACATTGTTGTGGTGTAATCACAATCATCTTACCTGGCCCAATGGCCTCTGGTGGCCATTGGTTGCTGTCGTTGGTGCATCTCATATCAAGGTGGGTCCAGATGATTTTGCCATTCTCCTCCTTGCATGTCCTGTTGCCAGAGGTGGGGGGTCTCTTATCATAACCTGTCTGGCACTTGAAATGTAAGACTTGTCCCACATAATGCTTTTGGGGCAACCTTATGGAGGCATGTGGAACAGACTTGGGAGGACCACAGAAATCTGCGGGAACACAAAGCAGCACACGGTTAAAGCAAATAGGTTTTGCATGCTGTTCCTGTTCTTGAAAATCTTGTGTTCTTAGAAAATATAGACTAGCAGGATATACCAAGCCTTTCTAATTTTTTGGTTAGGATATAAAATACTCATTTGCTTACACCACATCTCTTATTCAGCCAAGATATTACAGAAATCGTTTCTTTCCCTCTGACTGTAAAATCATTAAATATTACTCACCACTTTTACACTACTTCCATGGAAATCAGCAGGAGAAACATTACAGTATTGAATGAGCTCTTATTTACCTTTCTGTCTGGACTCTGAAATGTATTCTTGCTTCTGGGGTGCAGGGCCCCTTGATTCTCTTTCTAGCTTCTGTGTAAATTCTAACTCCACCGTGGGACCCATTGATAACAATTTTTTCACATCTGTGGAGAAGTTACATTTGTTGAGTTACAGCAGGACAAATACCAGAACAAAATGCCAGAGCACCCAAGCTTTTAGAGGTTGGATAGAATTCTTTCAAGACCTAACTTAGAAAAATAAGCACAAAAGATATTTTGTTAATGCCCAGATTTGTTTTATACCAAGTAACACAAGAGGAGAAACACCTCTATGTATAGAAAAAAAACCAGCACTCACTCACCAATGCATTCAAATTGTTCATATGTCCAAACAGCACCCTGCTGTTTACTCTCGCACTGAATTCCTAGGTATTTACCAGGTTTTCTGTCATAGCCAGGGTCACACTTATAGTACAGTTTGGTCTGTAGTGGATACATTTCAGCAGTAACATCAGCAAATTCAGTTGCTGGAAGACTTGGACACTTATCTGCAAATAGAAAGCCTGAGAATCAGGACAGCCTGGCATTTCACTTTATGCATCAAGGACTTCCCTGTTCTCAACACCAGACATGTCCAGCAGATGGACAACATGAAACATTATCAACATTTTCTTAATGAAGCTGTACACAATAATTTTGGAGAGCAGCTACCCACACTAGAGTGTGCAGTCTATGGAGTGAGGCACAATAGGCAAAAAGAAGCAATTAAAAGTTGCAATCATCTTTAACCAAATATTGGGAATGGGCCTAGACTCTCAGTTCTGTCTGAGGACACCAAAGAACAGCTTACTGTAAAAGAAGTTTGCAAACCTAAATATAACTTGTCCCAAAACAAGGATATGAAGTGTTGTGTCATCAGCGAATCGTATCCAAATACACTTCTCAATCAGTTGGAATGAATTGAGTTAGATCATTTCTGTGTACTTGAAAAGCCTGCTCAAGCTGAGCCGGGCATCCAGAGGTTGATAAAGGCACTACTTGATGATTATTTAGGGCCTAAAGGCTGAGAAATTAAAGGATCAAACAGTCTGTTTGCACCAGGGCTGGCACTCTGGATCTTTCTGTGCACGATCCACGGCCCTTTATGCTTGTGCACAACAGTAACAGCTATCAGGTGTGAAATTTCTTAGTCATCATATTCTCACATTTTCTGCAACCATAATTAATGCAGCCTTAGCAACCAGCAGGAATAACTGTGAAAGGCCTTCAAGTTCCTGATAGCTATTCATCATTTGGTGTCTCCCAAAGTGCCTTTTCTTTGAAAGACCAACAGGAACTCAACCTGTGACTCCCAGCCCCAACCCTGCAATGCCCTTTTCTTTCATTTCCTCACTTTGTTATTTTCTGCCCTTTTTACTTTTCATTGTCTTGCTGTTTAGTAAAAGTCACAAAGTTTGAAGAAGGTAACAACAAAAAGTGTGTGAGCAGTTCAACAGCTAATCTGCATAAGGCTTGTTTTAATCCCCTTGTACCTTTGTGTTATCAAAGGATTTGCCTTGTAAACTACATCAGACTGTGGCTTTGAGAGAAACGACTGCACCCGAAATAGTTAACCACATGGTTTACCACAGACTGTCAGGGTGATTAAAATTAAAGAGTTATCAGATCAGCAACAAGTTGAGATCATGTACTCTCACTTTCCCTGAAAGCTAAAAGCTTGTTTCCCTCAAGACTTCAAAAGCCTCTTTGAAGCAGACTGCAGATCTGAATCTCAGCACAAGGCACTCAAACCTACAACTCATTAGTCTCTTCTTAAGAAAACCCACAACATTTAACCTACTCATCATAAAGGGCAAACATTCTTTTAATTGATGATCAAATGTTGGGTTCTTCTTATCTTGTACTCTTCAAACAGGGATTGTGCAGAAATGGTGCACTTGGGAGACAGTGAACATCCGCACTGCAGCTGGATTGCACACAACCTTCCTTGGATACAGCCTTTTCATTTCATCCACATTGCTCAAATTCTTGTCTTCTAACATCTAAATAACTGCAGTATCTTCTTTGACCTTTACAACCATATTCCTTTCTCTGATCCAGAAAGAATTTTGGAAGATGAATTTCCAAGGTCTTCTTGTGACCTTCTGCCTGCCTCCCTATGACTTTTAACTGCTTTCAACTGCTATTGTCCCATAAAATATTTTGCTCCCATTTTCAAGAACCTTCTCCTTCGCAGCCATCAAAACCTTTTAAAACACTGGCTGCTCCAACCACACTAGAGCTCCTCACCAATGTGTTTGATATCAAAGTCATCAGCTTTTGAGTTTGTTTTGGTACCAGTCCTCACACTGGGAGGAGCCGTGAATGAATACGGATATTGCAAAATATCCTTTGCCATGATTTCTCTTAATTGTCTCAAAGTATCTTATATACCTTCAGAAGTGTTTCATTTTATGTGGCTTTTACTCCTCTTTCTAGAAAAAGTAGGCACCCTCCTGCCAGGCACTTGTAGGGAGTAAAAGGTCCTCTCTGAGCCTCCTTTCCTTCAGGCTGAGCTCCTCCAGATCCCTCAGCCTCTCCTAATCAGACTCATGTTCCAGACCCTTCCCCAGCTCCACTGCCCTTCTCTGGACCTGTTCCAGCATCTCCATGTCTTTCTTTGGTTTCATAGATGGCACTTCCTGCTGTAGTGTGGGAAGATTGCAGAGAGGATGCAGACTTGGTGAGGTCTGGACCATACTGACTCTGGAGTGAATCATGCCTAAAATTTCATTCCATCTTTGTGCCCAAGGATACTGCACGGTTTGCCCCTAAAAAAACAATATCTTTGCTGTGTGGGTGGTAAAATAGACAAAGGATTGGAAGAATCCAGGGAGTAGGGAATGGCAGAGTAGATTTTTTCCTTCATGAGATTTCTGGCCTTTTACATTTTTAGGGAAGATTAGCTTTGTTTTTGAGGTTTTTTTTTTGCTGTTTTGCACCTTGTTGGTAGTCAATCATCTTGTTAGAGTTGGCATGATATGAAAATATCAATCTTTTAAAAGGTCAGCACATCTGGGCATAACCTGCCTCACAGCCTATGGTCACCTGGTTTTGCGCAGTCCAGCTTTCCCTGGATTCTGCATCCCTCCACAGCTGCTTCAGGGTTGAACTCCTGCTATTACTGGGTTGAAATACTACCCTCACATTACCTTGAGGTGTCTTGATGTTTTGTTTGCCTCCTCATTTTCCCTCTGCACATATTCCAATTTTTTGTCCCCATGACAAGGTGTTGTGTGCCACTATTTCCTTCTCTTTCTATCCCAATGTTCACTGTTATTTCTTTCCTTCATTCACAAAATTCATCAGCCCCAACTAACTATTCTCACTTCCCACATCCCAAAAGTGTTCTGGGACTCTATTTCTCTGCACTTAGAAGTAGTGAATGGGTCAAACAGAGAGGGTGGTGTAATTCTCTTCATGGGGATTTAGCCTTTCTGTCAGTTGCAGAATTATAAGAACACTTAGCTCTCCTAAGGCAGATGGGAATTTCTGTTTCTCCAAATATTAATGGATTTTTGGTGCCTACGGCATTTGTAGAAATTCTGGAGGTGGTTTCAATTATGATGATGGAGTGGACGGAGCCAAATCCTTGGAATTAGAAGGAGACTTGTATATTGAGACAATAGACAGCCATGAAACATTAAAATTCAAAAGTAGGTATTGGTGCTGCTGGAGTGCTCCCTAAATTAAGTTTGAAAAGTTTTTGGAGACCTACAAGCCTTGTCATCTGAGCCAACAGATAGGTGTGAGTTGGGGTGTGTGATGCCATTTGAGATGTCTCAGGGCATCTGGGATTTCCACATGAGCTGTCAAATATCACACAGGAGATATTGGAGGGAAAGAAACCCGGCATCTAAATCAGCATCAGTTCTTTCAGGTTTCTTCCCTCACGTTTCCCATTTAAGTGTGTTACTCACCCAACCACAAAACTGCTCTTTGTGGGTGTGCTGGCAGTACCAGGCTTCATGAAACCCTCCTCCTGCCTGTTTCTCTTCCATGTCTGAGCTGGCAGAGCAGTGATAGATGAGGCTTTAAAACAACACCTTTAGTCCACGAGAAGTGAGTGGGGAAAATTTGTAACAGGTATTTTTAGTGCTAGGTAAAACACAGACAGTGAGTCATGCCACAAAGTCAGAACTTCCTCTGTCACGTGGCTGTGTGTCACCAGCGCTGACATTATTCTGATGGCGAGTTAAAGCAGCAAGGTGCAAAAATAGGCTGATTTTCCCCTTACTACAAAGGCAGTAGGATGGGATTGGTAGGAAACTGAATGTTCTGAAGTTTTGGGCAGAAGCAGTGGAAGAAACCAGGCACTGCACACACCTGCCCAGTTCAGAGATGAAGAGCACCTCTCCCCAGAGACACCAACAAATCAAATCAGGCCAAAAGCAAGATATTTCCCCAGCTGTGCCAGAAAAGGCAAACCAGCCCTGGGGATTATGTGCTGTGAAACTGGGCTCTCTAAATGGTGCAGTCTCATGAAGATGAAACTGATACAGGCAAGGCGAAGGAATTGATACCAACAACAGGACTGAAACGGTAATGAACTTTTTCTAACTTCAAATATTATTCCCAAAGGATCCTTTAACAAGCCAGCCTTGGCTCTGCAGGATTCTTTCCCCCACTAATGTCATTTAATGCTTATGTGAATTTGTAAGATGGGAATAGATCACAGATGTGTGGTTGGGGTACAGACCCCAACTTGATTGTAATTTGCCTGTAAGATTATAATTAGCTGTACCTTAGATTATAGAGAGATTAGCTTAAAAAAAAAAATTTGAGTAGTAGTGAGTCTGTAGTGTGACAGAAATATAGTGCAGATAAAATGACCAAGCATAAGTTTTAATACAAACAGCAATGGAGGAGAGACCAGCCTTAGGGAGTTGGAGGTGGGTTTGAATAGTCCCTGCAGTGGAGAAGAATGTCTTGTTCTAAGGATCTGGCAGTTCAGTCCCTGCTGAGTTTGCTGTACCAGATGTTCTCTGTTCAAACAACAGTGCAAAATAAAGCGGAATATGAACTGTCAGGAGCTCTAGGACCATAGGAACCTGGGTTTGGGAGAAATGCACTTCTCTTACCTCTTGGCTTGATCCTGCTGACCAGCTGTTTGCCATTGACCTAGGCAGTAAAATCTAATGCAAAAAAATTCTATATACAGCAAGGCTAGAGTGGTTTGCACAGCGGACTAAGCTTTCTCATGCTAAGCATAATTTAGCCTCAGGAATTTAGCCTTCTTAGCTCCTTCTGTGGGAAGTGGAGCCAGGCAAACCTTTCTAGAGCACAGCAGACACCTAATCTACTTTCTCCAAAGCAAAGCTTTAAGGTGCTTCTTTCTTTTTATCAGCTGCAGTGGTGGAAGAATGTTCTTACATGCTAGCATTGAAAATCAGAGTGGTTTACCTGATGCACTGATGGATCTCACACCTGCCCTAACAGGGAGGTTGGACTGGGAACTTGGACTCAAAATGTGGAATCACAAGAGAGAACATTAGGAAAGTGGGAGAGGGAGGAAAACTAGCCTGGGCACGGTGTACTGCATAGAAAGTGCACAAAGTGAAGAATGGGGAACACTTTCATTTTTTCTTTCTGGGTGTTTATAACATCCTTGGTTCCGTGCTACAGCCACAGAGCTCAGACTCTCTGAATGCAACCACAGCACATGGTTTTGTAGCAGAACACAGAGCCAAATTTTGAAAACAGTATAGGTGAAAGCCTTGTTTTGGTGTGTGACATTTTTGCTTAAATAGACAACCTCGGTAACACACATCTTTGATATTTTCATCTAAAAGGAAACAGTCTCTTTTTAAACAGCAGCAGAGATAGAGATTCTTTCCTTTGTCTGGAACTTTCCCAGCCTTGCCTTTTGTATGGCTGAATGGGCAGTAGAGAATATCATCTCTGAAAATAATTGAATGGTCTAACAAATGTGTGTCCCAGTCTCAGGAAAGTGAAAAAAAAAAAGAGATCTAGTGGGGAAATTTTGATTTCAAATATGCCCTAAGGACTCATCTCCCTGACTTAGGGACTTAATATGGTCATGGAGCTTTGCCCTGGAGATCTCAAGAGTGAGATGGAAATTTTCTGCACCTGGCAATGATTTTTCTGATGTCTTGCATGAAGTATTTTTCCACATAGAGAGGGTTATATATTCTTTATGTGAGGGTTCACACTTTACAAATCAAGTACATGAAGAAAAAGCAGCAGATGACAGAGTGCTGCTCCTCTGGCAGGGCTGCAGAACAGGAAGTGAAGTGAGGAAAGTCATGGAAGGGCTTTGCAAACGTGGGTTTTGGGGAAGATTTGAGGAGACAGAGCACAGACTCAGTGAGCCACGTTGTTCCAAAATTCAGGACCAAGGTCAGGGAATGGAATCCGTGGGTAGAAAGTGTCCACAAGCTGGGCTTTGAACATAGCATTAATGCAACAGGGGAAACACGGCAGACAAACCTGAACATTGAGGAGGTAGGGGGACAAAAATAACAACACTCTGAAGGCAACAGTGAGCAAAGTCAGAAGCAGTGGCTTTCTAGAAGTAAAGAGTGGATATTTTTCTATGATAAAAGGAAAAAAGGACATAATATCTCACCCCTGATGAGGTGGGAGAACAATTTCTCCAGCTGAAGAAGCAGGTACTGCAGGATCTCTGTCTGTAATATCTGCTTTTCCTCAGTAGGATCATACTTTTTGAGCATTTTTTTAACATTTTTTAATTGTAGCTATATATTGAGCCCTTTGTTGCTGAAGGCTGCTGTAGCTAAAAGATTTATAAAGGTATTTGCTCTCTAGCTGACCTTACAAGAATCACTTGTCTGTGTTTGACAACTTTAATGTATTCTGCATTGCATTTCAAATCCATGAGAGCCAGCACTAATATGCAAGTATAATAGGAAGAAATTCCTCTCATTTACATTACTGAGATCTGGTACCCATCTTGGGTGAATGAAATTCACTTGAATGAGTTTCTTCCTTTTGTGAGTTGTAATCCTTTCCAGGTTTAAGTTCCAAATCTGTTCAGTGTATCCTTGTATGAGGAATAGCAAGATGGAAGTGTTGAAGGAGCACAGACCACCTTTTACCTTGTGTTTGCCCTCACTTCATGCTTCACCCATGCCTGCATCCTCTAGGCACTGCTGCTGTGCAGAATAAAGGAGATAAATGTGATGCTCTTCACAGGAAAACCAGCATTTCTCTTCTTCTTAGCACTAAGGTGTAGTTTAATTTTTATTAAATGAATGATCATCCCATGCCCTAACTTTCCCAGTCCCCCAAGACTTTGCCCTCTCAAAACACTTTGAGAACTATCAGTAGAACTATTCTGTAAAACAAATACTTTTTTATTTCCTTTTCCCTCTAATTATATTTATTATTATTATTATATTTATTATTATATAGTGCATTTTGACAAACACCATCTAGGGCTTGACCTATTTACAAAACTGAACTTGCAGTGATGGGACAAGCTGAAAATACTGAGGCAAAATAATAAAAAAAAGCACTTCATGTGCTGAGGCCTGGTTGATTTTTGACCAGTTTGACCCAGCTCCTTTCCCTTTGCTTTGCTTATGTCTGTTCCCAGGTCTCTTTGTTGACCCCCTTTAGGAATTAAGACCAACAGGTCTTACAGCCACAATTCCCTAAGTGTCTCCATTATTAAAAACCCCTAAATTGGTAAAAGATGGTGTTTCTACCTTAGTATATTATTTACAGGGAGAAATTACAAATCTCTCTCTATATATAAATACTATGTTTAAAAATTGAGAGAGATATTGAAAATAAGTACTGGAAGATGAGGAAAGAAGAACTTAGTGATACAGTGGAGAATGCAATGTTGTGCATTTATTCATTCAGTGGTGAATAAAACTACATAGCATAAAATGCAACTGCTCTGACACCCCTTGATTTTTTTCCAAAAAACCAGAAAGGTTTCTGATAAACGAGACCTGCCAGCAAGAAATTTCACAACATGTTCCAGGCAGAGTAATACAGAAAGTGTGATCTAGGGGACCTGACTCATCCCAGAACTGATCCCACTAACATATCTCTGGCTGAGCATCTCACAGTGCTGCTCCTGCACGCAGCACCAAAGGGCTCTGGCACCTCATCTAGCACTGAAAACACCCCATGAAGGAGAAGGTGCAGCATTTACTGGCAAAATAATGAGAATAAAATCACCTGGGGCTTCAACACTGGTGAAGGCCCTTCCTACACTAATGAGTTCGTTCATTAGCCACGCACACTTCCCCTGACGTAGCCAGCCTCGAGGAAAATTCCCAGCCCTGCTAAAGATGATCCATCAACAGTTACAGTACCAGCATGTCTGAGAGCCTGCCTTAGGCTGTCATGCCTCTGAGCCTGGACATCATCATTAGACACAGAAGGAAATATCACATTTATGGAGCTCTGAGAATGGAAGATTTTTTTTTCCCTGCCTTTGAACAAAGCAGTATAAATTTAAATACACTAATTCATCACCAGACCATTTCTCAATGCACACACTTGTCAAGATAAATAAGCCAAATCTAAGCAGTGTCACCATTTATAAATGTGTAAAATTATGCTGAATTGGATTAGTTATCTCCATTCACAGTTTATAGGCACTGCTGATAGAGAGGCATGGCTGAAAAAGTATTTCATATCTATAGTACCCATAGCAAATTTGGATGGTACCTTTTAACTAACAGCATTTCCATCAATTTTTCCTACACAGATACTGGCATTTCAGTGTCTATTTTTGTTTCCTAAAGTTACAAGAAAATAGAAAAATGAAATTTAAAGGGCTGCCTCAAGCTGCTTTGATCTGCCCACTGTTCAAATGATGGGTTGGAGGATACATACATTAGTCAGACAAAAAATATCCTATAGAGCTCTGGATTTTCTGCAGTTGACAGTTTGTGGGCACAGAAACCATTTCTCTCATTTCCTTAGAATAATAAATTCCTTAAGCTCCTTTATGTCTTTCCTTTGCTGAAAGGAGTCAGAATGTTGTGAACACTTTCCAACAGCCACCAAAAAACCCAAATTGTACTTTCCCACCCCAGAAGGCAAAAAGAATCTTTTACCTGGCTCCTTCCCCTTGATGAATCCAAACAAGAGCCACATCAAAAGCCACTTGAGCTCCATGGGACTTGTCCACATCTTTTCTCCACTCCTCTGAGGATGCTGAAGTTTCTCAGAAGTGAGCTGTTGCTAACCAAGCCAAGGAGTTGATTACTGCCTGATGAGGCTGGCTGGGAGCGTCACCCACGTGCGCAGCGAGGGCTTTGGTCAGCAAATCATCGTTTTGCTGGCTCCACGGGAAAGAACAAAGGCTGCTTTCTGTTCAGGTATTAGTCTGTTATCCAGGAAACCAAACTCGACGTTCAATGTGGCTGAGCATGCCATCGTGTGTAGGAAGTGGTTTTACACAGCAGAGCTCCTGGCTCCAGAACTCTTTTACATTTCACTACAGCGGAGGTCAGTAGAAGCAGGGAGACTTTAATAGGTTTAATAGGTTTGTTCAGGCACTCGGCCCCAAATCTGTGGCTGGACAGGTATTAGAGAGTATGTATTCCATATGGCTGTGGAATGGATGTCTGGTGTGTGACAATGGATCTCAGGCAACATCTGTGGGTTCTAACTGTGAAAAAAGTTTCCATGGCTTATCCTTTTGGCTTTTCAGAGGTCTTCTGTTAGTGATGATTAAGCCACACTGCATTTGGTTTTGATGGAAGCATGTGTGTGCAGTTTCTCTGAATCACAGCTGAGCTTCTGAAAGATGGACAGCTTGATTAAAAAACAAAACAAAACAAAACAAAAAAATCCCATGAAGGTGAGGCTGGAAGGTTTGGAAAAGGTTTCCTTTGCTTCTAAATTGTCTGGGTGTGATATGCTTCAGTGAAATTCTTCCAAATGCCAGCGGATAACTGGAAATTACCAAGGAAGCATCACACTTTATGTAGTTTTTCTTCAGCCACTTCCACAGAAATTATTTCCTGTTAGTGACTAGAGAATTAATTGGGGTCGACTATAGAAAAAAACAGATTTAAATTATCTGTGGTATTCCATCATGATTATTACATGCTGGGCATTTATTTTTCCTTTATAAATCCTCAATTAATTAATTATTCTTAACAGGCAAGCTAAGGAATAGATGTGATACATTTTTAACTGCTGCTATGGCTGCATTCATTCATCTGCCACCTTTCTCCTGATAAAGCTCCCTTTGCTCTCTCCATGAGAGATTTTGCGCAGCTTTGTGATGCAGGGGACAAATCCTCCTGCAGGGTTTGCCAGCTGCGAGGCTTTGCCAGAAGATTACTTCTCAAATCCAAGTGCAACAGGGCATGGAGAACAAGTAAGATTTCTGAAGCAACTGCTGTGGGTAAAATGCTCTGCTCACCCCAGGGCTGCTTCATGCTCCACAGGTATTTATTGCCTTTGCTTCAGTATCAAATCATCTTCCACATTTAACAGTGTAATAGGAAAAGCTCATGTCAAAGCCCTCTGAAGGACTTAGAGAGTTTCACTCCTGAAAAATCTGTCTGAAAGTCTTAGACTCCAATCCTTCACCTCTTTACCTCTTCCCATAGTACCTGGAGATATGTAACTGCCCGAACCCTGCAGTCACCTGGGCTGGTAAAACATATTTATTATGTTGCTTGGAAAGAAATCCCAAACTTTTTATCCTTTCCTTACTAAATATGGGGTCTGTTCTTTTGAGGTGAAGGGATTTACTTGCCAACATCTGCTTCAATTTCTTGTTTGGTCTAACTATTCAATTCCACAGCTATTTTAATGTTGGACAAAGAGATGAGGGATGCTTTCTGCAGTCCTCCAGCTCAATCTTTCATGCAGCCATTTGCTTTCAGGTAGCAAACTTCAGCACAGGTGAATAACAGCCACTAAGATTTTATCCTAAAAGGTGAGATTTTATCCAGGAATGAATGGTAAGTACAGTCAGTTGTACTGGAAGGAATGGTGACTCCAGGTTGCTCACTGCTACAAACACAGACTGCATGAGAAAGACCTGTAAGTCAGCCTTTACATCTCTTAAAGGTCAGAAAAAACGGTTATGGCTTGTGAGAGGAATTAGCCAGATCAGCTTTGGGAAATAGGTCAATTTGCGGAATGATTCTATGAAAAACACGGTGCAGATTCTGCAAGGAACAGACCCAAAGCAGGGCAAGGTAGAGAAGGGGAGAGTGAGAACAGAGAGACTCAGCAGGAGGGAAAGGCACCCAGGCACAGATAAAAACTGGGGTTTATGAGAAATAAAACATAACTAGCATTATAATTTAGGTTATTAACATGAGATGTTAGCAACAGAATTAGATGTGGCCAATTCTAAGGAAGGGAGGTGCTATGAAAATGCAAAGGATATCTGGGAAGTGGTGGAGGGAAAAAAAAAGAAAAAAGGCATCTTGAGAATTAAGGAAGATATGGGAGGAAAAGAAGGTGCTGGGATATCTGGGATATACTGACTTTTTCTTCAATCAGCAGAGTTTTGCTGCTCAGGTAAGTCCTCTGCTTCAGCAGAGAGCTGCGAGGAAAAGAGCCTGTCATGTAGCTCAGGCCACCACAGAAAAGATTATAAAGATTACTTTTATTTAATGTCACAAGACCACAAGTACAGAAATGGAGTTGCCAAGGAGTAAACCACAAACACAGCTACAACCTTTTTAGGTCTAGGTTTAACAAGCGCCTTTTGAAACCCTGTAAGCGCTTTTAAAACTTTGCACAAACTCATTAGGTCTGGAGGAATGTTCTTTCCTTAAACCGGTCTCTCAGACAGCTTGAAGGAAGCTTGGATTAGCTTTCTGATAAGATCACAATACTGTGAATTTATTGCAGCCCTTCCCAGTTCAAGGCAGTTGTAAACATCCATGTAACTCACCGAA
>PYHW01010409.1:17718194-17730188 GCA_013186435.1 Turdus rufiventris | reverse complement strand
CTTCCCAGGGAGGGTGTGAGGGTGGCTCTAGCAGCTACCTAAACTCTGTTAATCAGCAGGTTATGCATCCATAAAATTACAGTAATGGTGGTTGTGAACTCACATTGTGCACCAATAAAGGCCCTTCCCAACCTCCACAGCAGCATCCAGCTCTGCCGCAGGGCAGAAGTTCGGGGAAGCTCGAGTTATACAATGTCCTTGAAATTATCATCAGAAAAATTTCACAAACCTAATTATCTATAAAGGTGAAACAGGTTTTAATCACTTTTTTATTTCCCACAGAAGTGAGATGGAGCTGACACGAGGCACACAAATTTCACACCTTTAACAGAGCATCTTTACCAGGTCCACAGGGCACAACTCAAGAGAGAGTTGTATGGTCAGTGCAATTGTCAGTTCCCCCTCAAGTCAGTGAAGAGTCAATAAGGGCATCTTCAGAGTGATTCACCTCTTCTTCTGAACATCTACATCCACCAGATGAGTCACTCTTATCTTCTCTCCATCTCTCCTTCCATCTGCACACAACTGTCTTTTAGGTAGCCCCAGCTGGATGAGACAAATCCATCCTGAAGATCCATACTGCGTTTGAAAATAGAAATTAAATTGATTGTTTAGGACTGAGAGCAGTCTTTTCTGCCATACATCCTGGATATGGGTCATCATGGCTCATATTAACTATTCCTTTCTTTGCTGCTGAGTTGGGAGATAAATATTTGAGAAACATGAAAAAATCTTGGATATATTTAGTTTCCATGGAGTGAGTATTGCCACAATGTTCTTGACACACCAGTGCCTAGACTGGGTTCCTTAATACTTCCCCATGCAAATACAGCTGAATAATACAGATAACTTCCTTCCTATTCTTATTTGCAATCATCATTCCCTTGGCCTGAGCAAAAAAAAAAAAAAAAATTGAGGAAGTGGTAAATGAAGTGTATTATTGCATGGTCATATTTGCTCCTTCTTTTTATTACCAGGAAGTTATAGTGAATCAAGTATATTTAATTCTGTAAAGTGCACAATTCCTAACACAGCCCCTGCAGTGAGTTCCTTATTCGAGACACCATTTCTTAGCTTCATTTCAGTAACATTTTTTTATATTATCCATAAAGTTATGGAAATATAACCTAGATGAATTATGAGGTAAGTATGAAATTTATTGGAAAAATCCTTGAAATGAAAATGCCCTTAAAATGGTTCAAAACTGTCTCAAATAGAAGAGCATATTGAGAGACACTGATTAACTGCCAGAAGAAGAGAAGGATGCACTGAAAGGAGGTGCTCAGGTGAGTCTTTGATTATTCAGTATTTCCAGCAGTTCCCTGAATGATGAAGTTCAGGTGGCAATGTCACACATGAAAAACATAAATCTAACTCTGAACTGTACAGCACATGAAAGAAATCCCTTCTTTTGTGCTGTGACAGTGAAGCCATGGATATGATTCTGCCCCTGCTTGTGGGCACTGCACATGAGAAAAGCACGGAGCAGCAATGGGAATGAAAAAAGGGTCTAAAAAACCCTTTCCAAAAGGAAGGACCAAATAACTTGAAGCTGTCTGAGGAATGATGATGGAGAAGGGGACAAGGTAAGAGCCTTAGCAGTGGTAGCAATGGAGCTCCTCTAGGCATGGAGTAGATGAGCCCTCAAGTCTCCTTCCAGCACTGGAGTCTAGGGACTATTTAAATAGGACACATCCCCTTTATTAGACATCTAAAATCAAGAGAGAGAAATGTGAGCAAGTTTTAATGTTCAGTTTGGCACATCCTGCTATTCCCATCCCACCTTTAGCCCTTAAATTGCCAAGTAAACTTTCCATGGTTGCAGACCACCACTAGAAATCTTCCTGCTGCATGTCAGACAGCACCTTTCTGCATCTTCTTTACTTTCATGGGTTGGGTAGATGCTTCTGTTCAGGAAGGCAGAGCTCAGTGCCTTCCTTTATCTCAGTGAAAGCACAGTTAATCTCATCTGTGTGAATTTCGTTGAGTCAGCTCCGAGTTTACCACCTCATAGGAAGCTGATGTACACGTTCCAAGAAATGGGGCTAAATTCTCTGCCACTGAAATTAAAAGCAAACAGTTTCAGGTCTTAGACCCTAATGTACTGCCTTACCCTGGGAGTGAAAAAAACCTGAACTGGATGGATTTTGAGGATTACTTATAGAAATGCAAAAAATTAGAACTTCGAAATGCAACTAGTAGTGGGAACTATTTCGAGAAGTTCTTCAGCTTGAGTAACTTGGAAAATTTCTAGATCTAACCACTAACCAAGAAAAGCTAGCGTTCAAGTGTGAAAATTGGTGAAGTACTCAGGAAACAGGTACAGACTGAGAAAATGAAAAGCTGTGTAGAAAATTTAGGACGCATTTTGCTTCAGCCAGGCCAAAGAAACAGAAAATAATAGGAGCTTTTCCTTCTTGAGCAGAAATTATTAAAGCTGGCCCTTTTATTCAGTGCAGAATAAGGGTACATGCCTTGTTTCCTTGCTTCTAATGAGGCTCAGGACTTTGTCCAATATCTTTGTGATGAATCCCAAATTCTCTTCTTACAGAATCAAGTGCAATCCTTTCAATTATTGCCAGAGTAACTCAGGTTGAAATTTGTTACAGAAGTCAGACCTGATGATTTGGGAGAGAATTTCGAAACCATGATTTCCTGTGGTTGCTGTAGAATTTTCCCAGTAGGGCATTTTTTAAATGCACATTCAGTGGTTCTCAAATACTGCAGTGACACCAATATTCCAGTGGTTGTAGATGAGGCAAACTAAAATGGGACAATTAAGCACTAATGAGGGAGCACTGATGTTCAGCAGAACCAAACATTTGAGGACAGAAAATTATGGATAAGATATTAAATAAATAGCTCACTGGTGGGTATCCTTTCTATTGGATCAGATCTCCATGGTCTGTTATGGTGCAGTTAATCTGAAAGCATTTCCATTGACTGAGCACTATTTGTACAGTGGAGGAGGGTGGGGCTAGGATGGGATCTTTGGATTATCAAATCATACAATTACTGAGTCACAGAATGGTTTGGGTTAGAAGGGGCCTTAAAGACCATCCAGTTTCAACCCCCCTGTTGTGGGTAGCGCCATCTTTCCCTATCCCAGGTTGCTCCAAGTCCTGTCCAACCAAGCCTCGAACACTTCCAGGGACGATGAGTCAACAGTTTCTCTAAGAAACCTTCACAATAAACTCTTCCTAATACCTAATCCAACTCTGCTTTCCTTTGGCTTAAGGCCATTTCCCCTTGTCCTATCACTCCATGCCCTTGTAAGAGTGTCTCTCAGACCTCTTGTGAGCTTCCTTTAGATACTGGAATGCTGCTCTAAGGTCTCCCTGACCACAAGATGATGGATGTTTGAAGTGCAAAGCTCTGAGTAACTTTACAGGCCTGTGGACTTTGTGTCTTTCTCCTGAAGGAGCTCAACTGCTGAAACAAGATGAGAAAATAATTTTAGATCAACATAGTGGATTTCACATTTTCTCAGTTAATGAGAAGTTGATGTAGACACAGACTGTTGAGTTAGTCACCTGTCTGCTGTCACAGTGAAAGGAGAGAAGAAGCAGCAGCTCAGATGACCTATTTCTGATGTCTGCACTGGGGTGAAATGAGCTCCACTGTCAAGTGGCTGCTTTGCTGCACTGGCTGTGATCACCCAAATGCTGCAGATGTCACATTTGGTTTAGGATACTCACCAAATCTCCCACCAGGCATTCGACTGCCATGAACAAACTCTGCTTGCTATAATTAGCACCAAACATTGCCCTGTATTGCCTTGGTGTCCATAACAGACTCCCAGTGCTCAGAGACCTTGGCAAAAACAACCTCCCTACCATCAGGTTTAATCTCTTCCATCAGATGAGCTAGAAAATTGTCAGTTGTCCTGGATCCAGACCCTGTCACCAACCCCACCATCTCCCTGACTCTTGTGCACAGGTTATAAATGGTGGAGCATAACAGGCTTGGGGCTGAATTCTGGACAGCTTCACTCTTGAAGGGTAATGCAATTAAAGGTGAAAGCGATGGACTGCAGCTGGCAAATCTGCAGTATGGAAAGGTCCAAGGTGTCCACACGAGTCCAAACACTGTCCACACAAGTCAGGGTCTCCGATGGTCAGTGCCTCTCTACTGTTGGTTGGGAGGAAAAGGAAAGAAGAAGGTGACATAGACAGGATCGAGCTGACTAAAGCATGCTAAGGAAATGCAGGAGTTATTTCCATAAAGCAGTTCATATTTCATGCCCTGGAGCTGGTCTTCCAAGAAAAGAGCAGCTATTTATCAGGCTGTTCAGCATAAGTACTCTTACCCTGAGGAAGTTCTCCTCTGACCCTAAGGAATTAAACTGTCCACATTTTACAGCCAGACCTTATTTCATCACCTGCATTCATCCAAGTGAGGAAACTGCCTGGTGATTGGCTTTGGAGGTTGCAGAGGAATCATTCATGTGGGGCAAACAGCCTCAAACTTTCTCCCAGAGATCAGAACAAATCTCATTGTAACTTAACAACATTCAGTGCTGAAAAGGGGCCCTCACCCCAAAATGCTGAGCTCAGACAGTGAGTGAAGCTGGCTTTGAATCTGATTGTATTTACCAATTGCACAAAATGTGCAAATTTTGCTGGAGGTCACCTTCATCCAGCAGAATTCCATCATGAGTGGGATGGTCTTGTGTTTTGAAAGGGTACAGTGACACTGCAGGCAGGAAATCAGGTAAATAAACATGTGGGATCTTTTATATCTCTTCTGGATGTACACTCATCGTTTTCTCAATTGATCCTCTGATTATCATAGTTCAGCCCTTCTGCAGTTCTGTCTATTTTGATCACTGCATGGTGATAACCAAGGACAACCCTACATAGTCCTCTGAAGAAAGCAATAAACAATCTTATAATTTTAGGCTCTGTCCTAAATGGTTCCAACTCCTAAATTTCTTTATTTCTAGTTTCCAGAGATCAACATTCCCTCATCTCAAGAGTTTGACTTGCAACTTAGTTTAAATATAGGGAATCATTAAATAAGTCTCTGAAAGTGAGAATATTTTGGGTAAAGAGTTTCACATGTCCCCATGTCACACAGAGGCTGATGTCACTTGTGTTGAAGGAATAAAGAGAGGACAATTTCCAGGGCTGATTTACTTCCTATCAGCCAGACTGCCCCTCGCTCAGATGCCCTCATGACCATCTTCATTATATCTGTCACCTGCATGATACAAAGAGCAGCACTCAAAAAAAATCTCATTAGCCGTTTTCATGGTGAGCAAGTGGAAAACCTGAAATATGTGATGTGACTAATAAAAGCCAGACACCGAGCCTCCTCAATTTGGAGTGTTTTTGTCAGGTCATTTAAAGTTAAAAGTGGAAAGTACTCCAGATGCTCAGCCAGATATGTGCACTTTGACTATAAAAGAATAGATAGAAGATAATATGAAAAAATAAATCATAATAGAATTATAGAATCTACCTATTTGGCTGTTCAGTATTCACCAAGATGATTACATCTGTATCATCTCTTCTTAGTGGGATCAAGAAAATTCAAAAATTAAATATTTGCACAAAGACAGTAACTGCACCCATTTTAATTGCATTCTGGTTGCTGTGGCATCTCAAACCTCCATGCACAGCCAAACCTCAGCTTCTCACACTCCCCAGAAAGTGACATTGTCTGAGCAGAGCTGCTGGCACTCACTGATCGTGACAGATATTGCTGTGAGCTCCCCATGGTGGCACAGCCTGGCTCTGCCCTTGGAATGCTCCATTCTGGCAACATCCAGCTCCAATGTGGAGCTTTGAAATGAGAAATCATAACCATTAAATGGGAATTTCTCATACATGGGAAAACAGAGGAGCTAAGAGAGGGAGAGTTTCATGAGAAGGACCTGCTGCCAAAGGCAACAAGCATCAGAAGGAGCGCAGAGGAGACAGATAAGAACACCATGTCCTAATTTTGGCTCCTCCACTAACTCCAAATGTGGATTGGGGAAGTAAGCTCCTTGCCCTTCCCCTTGCCCAACACCTGTAAACTCTTGATTACAATAAATTCTTGATAAAAACCTTCATGTTAACTGCAGAGATGTCTCTGTGTTCTCCTGCTTGATGCCACGTGCAGTCACAGACCTAAGACAGGACTGTCTTAGAATCACAGAATCATTTGGGTTGGAAGGGGCCTTAAAGACCTTAAAGATCATCTTGTTCTATGGACAGGGACACCCTCCACTATCCCAACTTGTTCCAAGCCCTGTCCAACCTGGTCTTGAACATTTCCAGGGATGGGGCAGCCACAGCTTCTTTGGGCAACCTGTGCCAGAGCTCACCAAACACAGAGTAAAGAATTTCTTCCTGATATCCAATCTAATGCTATCCTCTGTCAGTTTAAAGCATCCCCCTTTGTCCTGTCTCTCCTTGCACTCATACAAAGTCCCTTTCCAGCTCTCTTGGACACTGCTCAGGTACTGAAAGGTGTCTGAAGTTCTCCCCAGACCCTTCTCTTCTCTGAGTTGAAGGATTATTATTTGAAAACATCTCCTCCTGATTCTGAATAACTAGAAAACAACAGAGCAGAAGTTTAGTCAAAATGTTTCTGCCTTATATTTAAAAAGAAAGAGAGAAAAGCTTCATTTGTTTTTGCTTCAGGAAGCTCTCTGCACCAACGGAGAAGAAAGTCCCTTTCTAAAATAACAAGAAATTCATTAGCACTGCTTGTACTTTTTTAAGGTCACCATTACAGATATTTTTGATAACACATCCTTTTACGTACATGTGGTCTGGTCTGATGATGGAGATAACACTGTTTACCTGAAGAGTAGGTTTGAGGTGGGGGGTTTTTTTTGTCTTCCTTGTTTTCCAGGAACAAAAGGATGGACAATGCTCACACCTGGCCATTACTCATTTATAGTTAAGGCACTGGAATGAGTGTAGAAGGAAAAACAAGGCACATGGTGAACATCATCAGGCTGAAAAAGATGAAAGCTCAGTGTTCAATTTCCATCATTTGCCTTCCATGATATAATGATCTGATCCACGGTGGGATCAGATCATCAAGAACTTTAGAGGACTCTATCTCTGGCTACACTGCTTTTTTTTNCTGTGCTACGTTACCTGTCCAGGTTGTTCAGTATCAGGCACTTTTCAATAATCAAGATAATATTTCTGAAGAAAGAGGCAAGAAATCCTGCCCAGAAAAATTCAGAATAATCAGCCTTTGTTCCTAATCCTGTTTTAACTTCCAGTCATTAGTTGCTTTATAACATAAAAAAGTTTCTCTGTCTTGAATGAGATATACACTCAGAATAAACACACAGCTCTTTGTTTCTTACTCAAACAGCATCTTGTGAATTGTAGAGTTATCAAAAACTGCATGGCAAACAATTACGTATTTTCATAAAATTAAACTATGACCAAAAATAAGTCCTAAGATATAACATGGAATATGGAAAGTGTCCCAGTAAATTAGGAAAGTGCTATTCCAAGGATTGTGTTCCAGAGATGATTGACCACCTGGGCACAGCCCATACTTGAAAACGTATTGGGCATCTCAGTTTTAGAAAGCTAAAACTGGATGAGATTAATTAATTATAATTGTGTAAGACAACATGCCTGAGTCTTTGTATCCATGTATATGGTCCTCTAGTGAGATGGAAAGTGTAACAGCTGGAAAATGCTGCTTGGGGCTTGAGGAAGCTCAAAATCCTAAACCAGACTGGTCAGGGATGAAGATGCTCCAGTGTTCCTGTCGCTGGTGGCATCACACACCTCTTTGGCAGAAACAATCTGGAAGGACTGGCATGTTGGTAGTCCTAGAGGATTACCCTAAACCAGCATTTTTTTTTATTCAACAGATTCTGAACATCTGTCTTAGCTTCAAAACTTCACCTGGAATATCAATGCCACTGAACACACTTCAGGGCCCAGGATACTGCCCATGATCCACATAGAAAGAAATCCACACAAAAAGACAGACGAGACCATGTCCCAGCACAAAATTCTGCATGGTAAATAAGCTGAATTTCTGTCTAAAAGCTGGGGATCTCTAATGGAGGAGAAAAACTCCTTTTTAATGTTTTCCCAGTTGTGAGAGCACTTGGAGAGTAAGTCCAGAGCAAGCCTGAATGCTAAATCTTCTCCTTCATCTCTCTGGAGAAGTACAACAAGTAACAAAGCCATAGAAATAATCACAGACTCATCAAACAGTTCAAATTAGAAACAAGGCTGGTAATGAGATCCCACCTGGATTTATCCACTTGGGGCTTGCACATCTCCAAGGATGGAGACTGCACAACTTCTCTGGGCAACCTGTTACTACCCATGAGCATCCCTGTGCCCATCAATGCGCTTTTAACACCAAATAGTTCTGTTTATGTCAAGAATGTCATGACAGCCACCACGACAGGATGTTAGAGAATTCTCTTTGAACTTCAAGTTCTTGGACTCAGCTGTTTTGGGCTGAAAACAGTGGTTCATGAGAACTTGCTATAAATCTTGAGCAAGCGGAAGGGTAACCTCACTTATCTGTGAAATCATCAGAGCAAAGGCATTTCCAGAGCAATGTCGCTCCGCTCGATAACAACCCACAGTTCTTAGAATTTAATCTCATATCCAGAATTTTATTTCAGTCTAAAAAGGCTACCTGGAAATTTGGATAGAGGCTTTATTTAGATGTTTGTAAAGTTCATTTTCTTCTCTGCTTCCAAACCCTCCCTCACTGTTTGTCTTGGCTTCCAGTATCTTTCTCTGTTATTAGTTTCAAAACTGGTGATCAATGCAACAGAGTTGTTTTTTTTTTGATTAAAATCCTCCTCATGTTCATAAAAGCACAGAATCATAGAACATTTTAAGCTGGAAGTGACACACAGGGATGACTGAGTCCAACTCCCAGCAAAGGTTCTTAATCCAGATCTTTGTTGGTTAATTTCACACAATTCACAGAATGACTAGGTTGGAAGAGACCTTCAAGATTATCAAGTCCAACCCATTTCAAATCAGGATCTTCTAAAATTCCAAAAAGACAAACCTCCTGAAATCCCTCCAGTTTCTCAGGGATTTTCAGCACATAAGAAACCTGCATTTTTGGCACAGAGACACACTGTGTGGCAAACACAGGGGAGCTCTGAATAATTTCTTATCCAAAACCTTCGTAGCAGCACAACCCTTTTTTTCCCCATAATGGCAGGTATCCCATTTATACTGAGTCTAGTCATGTGTAATATTTTAAGTTTTTTATGTTCTCTAGCTTCTTCAAACAAGTTTGAGACAGTGGTGGTAGGATAAAATGGTCATTTTCCTCATTTAAAGCATGGGTTTTTTTCCCCATGGCTGCCCAAACAAAAACACTCCCTGTGCAGTGTCAAAAGCAATGGAGTTTAGTTGTCATCAAAAATATTGAAGTATGTGTGTTGGAAACTTCATCTGTGATGAAATGTTTCTGTTCTGAGACATTTCTTACTCATTTTAGTTATGCAACTCAGCCAAAGCATGAAACTAGGTGAAAATGTGAAGCAAGTAAAAAATAGGGGAAAAAACCCCACAATTTTCTGGGGGTTTGGGTTACTCTAAATATGGCAAAAGGTACTGTTTCCTTCACTGCCTTCACAGTCACATTTTCAGCTGTTCTTTCCCTTAGAAGAAGAAAGAATATTTCAAATGCCTTTATAACCATTTTCAACTCCTTCAGGTTGCTACTCCTTGAAGCCTTGAAGTTCAGTTTGGGTTTTTTTGGTTTTTTTTTAAGGTAGAAAACCCAAGCTGATCTTCCCAAGCCAGGACAAATTTTCCACTGGGACTGTCCTCTTTATATTTCATTTTGTCCTGTGGGCAAAGCTGAAGATCACTGGGAGGACAACAGCAAGCATTTTCTGGGGGCAAAAGAAAAAGGAAAATCAAATCCAGAAAAGTTTGGAGGTTCTGCCAGGGTCACAGCAAAAAGTGTGGTGTGTAGCAGGGTTGGTTCTCTGCTTGGCATCTCCACCATTGGCTGGAAACCACCATTTAATGGGATTTAACTACTTTTTGAGCAGGTTGGCACTGCTCTGATGAGCCCTCATGTTCTGCTTTAGTGCCACGTGCTGATCCCCACCATTTCCCATCTGTGTGAGTGGAAGTCAATCTGTTGTCCTGATCCTCAGAGGTTCTGAATGGTGGTTTCTCACAGCCACCCCAAAAAACTCCAGCTAGGTTGCCATGCACTGCCCTCTAATGCCATTCTGGCATATTAGCAGCCCTCATCCGCAGAGATCTGTAACAAAACAAATCATCCACATCCAACAAAAACTGCTATCAATGCTTTAGGGAAGTGAGACACAAATGAGACATTTATAGGCTGCTTTCCCTCCTCCCCCCAGCAGTGTTTTATTTTACACTCTCTTAGAGATCACCATCAGGGAGAAAAATGAGAACTCCCTATTTACCTTTTTCTAGAACATTTTGGGTGCTTGATGTATCCAGGGTCCCCTTCAGCTGCCTCTTTTCACCCAACATATCTGGCTGGTTTTAGGTTAGGTTATTAGATTTACATTAGTTTTTTTATTTCACTGATGCTTCTTGGAGAGGATGAGATA
This sequence comes from Turdus rufiventris, assembly GCA_013186435.1. Classification (NCBI taxonomy): domain Eukaryota; kingdom Metazoa; phylum Chordata; class Aves; order Passeriformes; family Turdidae; genus Turdus; species Turdus rufiventris. Next base: position 17,719,636 of record PYHW01010409.1, on the reverse strand, counting down.
CCCAAGAATGCAGGTGGCCACTCAAACGTGCATCTGTGTGCTGGATTTATGAGGATACTCGCTCCTTTTTTAAGATTTTAATGCTTCCCAGCAGCCCGTTTGCTTTCCTGCTTCCTTCCTTCACTGAGCAGGCATTTCTGGAAAATTATCCACAATGAATGCAGCATCTCTTTCCTTAATGGAAGCAGCTGATTTAGCGCTGCCGTTGTGTGTTTTGTTAGTGTTATTTTCTCTTGTGTGCATTGCTTTGCATTCATTAACACTGGGTTCCATCTGCCATCTCATCACCCAGCCAGTGCCATTCCATCCTTCTCCAACTTCTCGCTTCCAGTTTTTGGCTGATTACTCTGAAAAAGTCGGGATTTGCAGCAGATTTCACCACTTTGGCTGTTCACCTTTTCCACGTGGCCTGTTGGTACAATGAAGGGTTACAATCAAGGCTGGTGGATCTTACAGTGGGAAAATCAGTTTATTAACAGCTTTTTCTACCTTCCTGTGGTTAATTCCATCTCCATAATCCTCTCCCCTCCTCGTTCAGGAGACCCAGCTGCATCAAACTCATCTCAAAATGATGAGACAATTGTGAAGCTGGGAGAAAACAGTTGCAAGAAAATGTAAAAACAGAGCCACATGAGATTAGAAAGGCAGGTACAGAGGTAGAACTGGTGACACAGCAGTCATGAGTGGGATTCAAGAGGAAAAGCACCAACATGGAAAGGTTTAAAACATGAATGGGGGAAAAATATAGCTGGAAAATCAGACTTCAATATCTGTGAAGGTTTGTAGCAAGCACAGAGATGGCCAGTGCTCCCCTACCTTTGCAGATGTAGCTGAAAAGGAGATTTCAGCCACAACTCACCCACCTTCAAGATGTGTAGTACTGGGGATGACTTCACAAATTTCTCCTCCATTTCCAGTCTGTCTGGGACCTGGGCAGCAGGGCAAGGTTTCTTTATCTGCCTGCAGCCTCCCTAAATTTAATGAGGAGGATTTTTTTGGCTCCTTTGCTCCTAAACGGGTGTGTACAAACATTTTGTGGCTATTATTACAGTGATGGATTGGTTTTGATCCATGCTTAACGCACTTGCCAGACTTAACCAAGAGCTGCTTCTCTCCTTGTAAGTTTTGATTCATGGCTTTAAATAGGTAATTATTTACAGGTCTGATAATTCAATCTTTACCCTCCCTGCTATGACTCGTTCTGAGAAGGAACTGAAATCTCCCATTGCTCTCGTGTTTTCCACCTTTGCAGACTCTAATCTCCTTTGAGTTTCTCCCGGTGGCTGTCATGCTGTGATATTGCTCTGTGACATTTCAATCCACAGGGATTTTTCTCAGTACCTTTTGATACAATTAATTATTTGATTCCTTCCTTTAATACAGGATGCATAGTTCTTTTCTCAGTGGGGTCGTTGTAAAAGTGCCTTGCTGATTTTTTTTTT
>PYHW01010409.1:17697623-17713893 GCA_013186435.1 Turdus rufiventris | reverse complement strand
TATTTTCTGAGAATGTCTTCCTCTGCTGAGAGTTCTTTAACAAACATTTCAACTTCAGACTTCCATGTGGTACAGCATGGAATTACCATGGTTCGTGTGCAGTTACAAAACAGTGTTTCTAGAAGCCTGGACAGCTTCAGATTACTTGGCAAGACAGCAATTTGGGCAGCTAAATAATGACTGTAATTGTGATTGACTCAGTGTTGGACTGGACCTGTATAACAATCAACTGAAAATTAAAAGAAGAACCACCTAACCTTTTAAATAGATTTTTCATGGTAAGGAATCAAGAGAAACTCTCTTCCTGCAGCTTTTTCAGAAAAAAAATTCTGAAATGATTCTTTCAGATTAGAGGAGAACAGTCTGTGTGCCTCTGTTGGTATTGTATCAACAGCAGCTGATAAAAAGCCTGATGTGATTGTGTGGGAGGACCCTGGCAGATGGTTGTAGCAGCAAGATGCCATAAAACCTCCAGTAATGCATTCATGGGGTTTGAAAAATTCCTGGCCATGCTGATTTGCTGCTGCTTTGCATTTTGCAAGGGGAGGGGATGGTTCTTTCTTCATGGGAAAAAATTTGATGTAATGAGAGACTGGATGAAATGTTTGTTCTAAACAAAGCCAAGTTTCTTCTGGCACCAGTGGGATTAGGATATTACCTGACATTACAGAAGCTAGGAATCAGAACTGTTAAATTTTTGATTTGCAACTGGGTGTTGTTTTCAAATCTCAGCTAAAAAAAATTTATTTTTTTTCAGGATCCTGTCCCTAGTGGTTTTTCTGCAGGAGATGTGTTGATTCCCCTGGCAGATGAGTATGATCCCATGTTCCCAAATGACTACGAGAAGGTGGTGAAACGTCAGAGAGAGGAACGGCAGCGGCAGCGGGAGCTGGAGAGGCAAAAGGAGATTGAAGAGAGAGAAAAGTAAGGCTTTTGTTTAAATACTTGACACATTAACTCTTATCTAAAGAATAGACATGTCAGTTTGTTTAATTTTATCTCTCTGTTTTCATGGAAGTTCTTAGAGGTTTTGTGGATACTGCATGCTTGTAGAAGCAAGTGCAGTGTTTTAACATAATGTTTTAATGCTCTTGGTAAAAATCACCTAACAGTGCAAAAACAATAAGAATTATCAGCTTTGCAGCTTCTTCACCTGAAAGACCCTGAAATTTGTCAAAATTACTCTGAATTTGTTTCAATAATAGCAGCAATATTTGGGTACATCATGATTGTTATCAGACTTTGATCTCGCAGGTGTTTCAGAGTATTTGATATCAGTGTCACCTGGCTACAGAAAAACCTTTTCCACACTCAAGGATATGAACCATCCTTTCTGCTTCTAAAAACTGCAGACTGATCCAAGAATACATTAAGTTTTAAATGTAGCTAGCACAGCCTTTGAGAGGCATAGTTGCATTTCCTTTTTAAATCCTCTGCAATCAGTAATTTAATTAAGTTAATTATGTGTTTATTAATCTATTGTCTCTGGGCAAAAGAAAATACTATTTTATTTTTATTGCCCTTTCCCTGAAATAAGAAATCTCTGTAATCCTGTTGAGGAAATTGAATGCAGATTCAATATCTGATTATTAGAAATGATAAAATGTCTGCCAGCCAGGCAGAAGATTACATTTGCTCATTTCAAGTGAAGTGAATAAACCATCTTCATTACAGTATGAATCATCTGAAGTCTGGAATTACAGTTACTGGGTCTTCTCTGTCTTCTCTTGGTTATATATTTTGATGGAGAAGGAATGCCTGAGGCTCTGCCCTGCTGGCATGCAGGACCTCAGAAATCTGGGATGTCATTCTCACAGTTTCAGCACTGACTGCTCTTTGGTTCTATTTGTACTTATGTGTGGGCCAAGAGTCTTTATACATTTAAACATTAGAGAAAAGAGGTGAAAATTGCATCATAAATTCTGTTGTCAAACTGGGGAAACAGTCTCAGCCAAACATGCATCAGAGGTGTGCTTTGGGAGTACAGGCCATAGATTTGTTCTGATTTCACAGTGTAGAGATTCAGAAAGTGGTTCCACAGTAGAGCTGGTTTTATCATCCTTTAGCACAGTTTTTGGTGGCTGTGCTAGAAAAAAGATCTGATTTGTGCACCAGGTGGTGCTCTTAACTTTTGAGGAAAAGTGCTTTTCCTTTTGTTGTATTAAAAGGAGTAATTTCTTGATCACATCAGATAACAACTGAAGTGCTAACAAATCTTGAAGCATTCCTTACTTCACATTAGAAGTTACTCCTGAATCTTATTTTATTTGCCAAGCAAGCTTCTCAACAATCTGATGTTTAAGCATGAGGATATTTTTAAATGAGTAAATTATATTACTCTGTATAGCCTGTGATGGGAAATATAAAAAGGACTCTGTCCAAAGCAGAGTGGTTATTAAATAATGTTTGTTACCTTGCTCTCCGTTCCATCCAACACCTGATCCACAGTAATCATTCAGTCCCTGTGGTCTGTTTGGACAGGATTTATTCAGGTACTTCTTCCATTCTTCTTAGCTGACTTGCAAGAGGAAAATGATCTTGGTTTAGATTCACCTTCTGTTTTACCAAAAATGCCCCATGAGGGTAAAAGCAAAGAATCAAGTGATTAAGGTGTTAACTTGCACTTTCATGGGAAACATGTTAAATGCCAGTTGGATGGAGCAGAATAACTCACCCTGCAGAGGTGAGATCACAAATTAAAACAAAGAGTTAACTTCCATGGTTTCTCATCCTAACTTGCTGTGTCTCCTAGAAGGCGTAAAGACAGACATGAAGCCAGCGGGTTTTCCAGACGACCAGATCCAGATTCTGATGAAGATGAAGATTACGAGAGGGAGAGACGGAAAAGAAGTAAGGGAACTGCTTATGTCTCTGATGTGGGAAGATAAGAAAAAAAGAGAGGAATTCACAGTCCTATTTCATGCATTCTATATTTCTATGTCATCACATGAGTGCACTGTTCATTCTGAGGCTTTAGAATAAATCTGACATTTTAGTATAAAATAATATAATGGAGAAGCCTGGTATTTTTCCATGGAGGCAGATGGCAGCCAAATTACTTGTGGAACTACCTCTGTTCAACCTGTTGTAAGTTGCTGCATGGTGTAGATTGCAGGGAAAGGGTGAGACATAACATAAAATCAGGCTGTGAGAATCACTGAATTTTCGCTATTGCAACTTTTCATTCCTGCATTGTTACATCAGTGCACTTAGAGCTTGTCAAGTGATGTGGATCAGAAATATGTCTTTTCATAAACAAAATTAGTCTTTATTCTCTCAGCAACAAAGTTACGGTAAATAATTCAGGTCTGTTGTAATATCCTCCAAATGTGTTGTTCCATTTTGCTCACAGGTATGGGAGGAGCTGCCATTGCACCACCCACTTCTCTGGTGGAGAAGGACAAAGAACGTGAGTACTCCAAAATCCTCTTCTCTAAACCCAGCAGTGTTAATTTCTTACTTTTTATTTAGTTAAGTCCTCCTGCTTTTCCCATGGGAATCGTTGTAGCAGCAGGACATGAACAAGTTCGTGGGGGGAGGCTGTGGGTGACCTGTGATGCTGCCCTGCTTCACATCTCTCTTCTGAAGAAATCTTTCTGCATTGCTGAACAAGTGGCTTCGCAAACTGGGCTCTTCCAACCATGTGCAGCTACTCACTTCTGATAGGAAAGAAAAAATGTTTTCTCTGGGGAGATTAGAAACCTCCACAGGGTGGAGAGAGAATTTTTCCATTGCTCTTTCCTTGAGGAGGTACTTAGTGACTTATCTTTTCTAAAGGAGTTATGCTTTAGAGACAGAATGTTTTAAGTTTTTCAGGGATGCAGTTTAGCTGAAGAGATTTGTGTGCAGCGGTGTTGTGAGGATCTCAGTTGTCCACGAGATGGCACCATCCTGCTATAGGAACAAAACCATTCCCTTTCTTTTTTCATGTCTAACTCTTGTAAATTTTAAGATTTAAAATAATTACCAGTATGTTGCCTACTTTAGGAAAATAATAATAACAAATCTTAGGCACATAAGCTTTTCTTTGGTAGTCCTCGTTGTGTTTATGAGAGGATTAAAATGTAAAAATACTTCAAAGCTTAAGTGCATGATACAGTGAAAGCATTTGACATGTGTAAACATTCAAAACAGAAACACATTGTTTAGAGTAATTAAGAGCAATTGATCAGTGTCAAGGAAAAGTAAATATAAGCTAGAAATAGTAGAAATATCCATAAGGGGAGAGCTTTTAAAATGTGACATGTTCCCACAAAGAAACCTTTTTATGGCTTCCAGGTTGGAAATACTGGTGTAGCAAAAGTCCCATAGTCCAGTCCATCTGCTGTTTAAATAGGCATTATTTTTCCTCATATTGTATCCTCCAACTTCATGTCTGACCTTTCATTTGATAAGATACAGGAGCTGGTGTAGAAGAAAATATTCTAAAATTCAGTCAGTCTGGTAAAAGTCTGTAAGGCCATTCAAAAGTCATTTTTTTCTAGTGTTCTGGTAGACTTGATTTTTTCTTTTTATTTTACTGTTTGACTTGTCAATGGAAGGTGATTTAATAATCCAACCAGTATGATTGGGATATTCAGCTCCATCTCCATCCCCAGGAAGAGCTGCAGTTCAGAAATTCCCAATGAGATGAGTTGCATTCATTCTTTTTAATAGACTGGTGTCTCTTCTCTGCAGATGTGCAGTGTATTTTTATTACAGTCCTTGAGCCTTGAGTTGTGTGCATTGGTCTATTTTTGTCATTATTCTGTTCCTGATGAATGGGAGTTTGTCCTCCAGATAAACTCTTTGTAGTGCAGGTGGTTTCTTAGTGTTCCTCTTCTCCATTTAATAAGAGGATAATAAATGCATTATAGATCTGTGGAAATCTACATCTAATGAGGAAAACCCAAAATAACTCAGATGTTGTTTCTGAGAGAGAGAGAGAGAGAGAGGTGAGGGGATGTTAAAACAGAATCTGCAGAGGAAACCTTCTTCTGATTTGGATTTTGTGGAAGACCTTTTCACAGTTTGTCAGGATTTTATTGAAAAAAACCCACGTCTCTGTTTTCTCCAGCTGTAGCATCATTCCCATATGAGGAGGAGTCAAGACCTCGGGCACCTTCTTCCAAAGCAGCAATTCCTCCTCCAGTGTATGATGAGCCAGAGAGACCTCGTTCCCCCACAGGACCCAGCAACTCCTTCCTTGCCAACATGGGGTAAATAACTGAGTGACTCCTGCACATTTTGTGGGAAAAGGCATTGGAAGGTGGTGGAAACCAAAAGCTGAAATAGTTTGTCAGGAGAGAAGAGCGCAACCCATTGCATGTATGTGGTTAGTCTGAGTTCACAGAGTCCAAACTGGCAGGATACAGGAAAAAATGTGGATGGACAGGACTGGGGGAAACACATCTGAGGTGGTTGCATTCAAGGCTGTGCTTTTAAGCCACACTCAGCACAAAGTGCTTATGGCCTGTACAAGCCAAACAATGGAATATACTTCAAAACCCAGGTGATGTGTTAGTTCTTCTAGGTTTCATTTCCAGTTTTATCTTTAATTATCTTAAATAGCAGCAAATTGGTATTTCAAATAATTTCAGCTCTGCTTTTTTCAAACATTGAGTGTATTTGCATGAATGTAGCAGCTGTGGCTGCAAATCTGCTCATTTATTTTCCTGCCTTCTATGATGCTTGTGTTAACCATGGTAACAAAGTGAAGGTGAATCTATAGCTAAAAACAGCATGGAGCCCTCGTTTTTAGGATTGGTGGGTTTTTTTTTTAATTATCCAGAACAAGATAACCAAACTTGGTAGTGTTGGACTAGCTTGTTCATTGTTACCACCTCTAATTAGCAGTACCATGGAACCCTCTCTTTACTGAAGGAAGGGATAAAAATCTGACTTAACCTGCCTTACTTTGACCACACAATTGGTCTTTCTTCTGTGACTTAGTGTTTTCATCTTTCAGCCTTACATAGCCAGACTTTTAGCCTTTTGATTAGAAAAAAATCATGTAACTTGTAGAAGCGCCTGAACTTTCTTCCCCTGTGTAAGGCGATTTTAGGAGGTAGAACATCCTGAGCACTCAGGAGAAATGCATTGGTTTTGTGGAAGAAACCTTTACAGACTGATGATTTTTTTTTCTCATTGCAGGGGGACAGTAGCTCACAAAATCATGCAGAAGTATGGTTTCAGAGAGGGCCAGGGGCTGGGCAAACATGAACAGGGGCTCAGCACAGCCCTGTCAGTAGAGAAAACAAGCAAGAGGGGTGGCAAGATCATTGTTGGTGAATCTACAGAGAAAGGTAATTGTGTCCTGCACCAAGTGTGTGAGGAATGAAGCTCCTGGCTTTCAATTTACCATCTGTCATTGTTGAAAATGTTGCAGTTGGAAAAATGACCCTATTTGTTCATGTGGAAATTTACATTTTTTTTTATCTTTTTGTAAAGTGATCCTGTATGCATTTTTTTAGCTCATCCTCCCCTTTCTTTATCAGTTGTCTTCCTTTAGTGTTGGGGGAGCATCTTCACTTCCCAGGCTGATCCTGCTCTGCCCTGATGGCTTTTTCCCTGTCACATCCTGTTGATATTGCTCTCATTTCCCTGCTCTTGTCTGATCTTGAGACAGCATCCAGGCTTCTGAGCACAAGTGGTGGAAGTCAGAATGCTTTTAGTCTTGTAGTTCTTATGATACAATTGTGAATTTAGGAATTACTTCCCTCAAAGAAGTAGTACATTGTCAGTGTTAGTGCTTAATTCCCACCATTGGAATTGATTTTTCTGCTTACTGTCATTCCAGGTAGCTACAAGTTGTGAATAACTGTTCTTCACCACTATGAAATTACATTTTGTGGCTTTTATTCCATTGTTTGATCAATGATATTCTGATAAAAGTCCCTAATTGAGCTTTAATCTAAAATTAGTCCACAATTCACTGTTCTGTCTTCAAACAGAAACGGGCAAGAAGGCAGATTCCAACCCCTTGACTGAGATACTGAAATGCCCAACTAAAGTGGTCTTACTGAGGGTGAGTTGGGAGTAAGGGAGCATGTCTTGGTGTTGAAATGTTTAAACCTTTGTTCCTGATACAGAGCTTCACAATTCAAATGGTTCTGGCCTGCACCCATGTGGTATTCTGTGTTCTGGAGAAATGATGTGACTTCCTGGGGTACAAGCTGTGACTTAAAATCAACACTGCTTTAAATCGTGCAGTTCCCTTGTCTTGGCGACAGAGAACTGTCTCCTCCTGTAGCTTTTAAAGTATTTGTGGTCACAGTTCACAGAGAATGTGATTTGCACAGACTCCATCCAGTGAATTGAGTTTATTCTTTGACTTTCAGAACATGGTTGGTGCTGGGGAGGTGGATGAAGACCTTGAAGTTGAAACTAAGGAGGAATGTGAGAAATATGGCAAGGTTGGAAAATGTGTCATCTTTGAGGTAAGTGACAATCTGTCTCTCTTTTTGGCTGCTCTGAAATTAAACTGGGCACTCATTCCTCACAACTGGAGTCTTACTGCCTAAGAGGAGCATACATAGAAAATCTCTCAGGGTCCTTTTCTGTGTTGGAATTCTGGATTTTCTGTATCTGTAACATATAAGCATCTAATAGTAACAACTATGCAAAAATGACTTGAGTATTGTGTTTTTGGAATCTTCTTATTTCATTCTTTCACTGCCTTTGTGAAGAACAGCAATTGAAAACAATGTTCTTGCTACTGTTCTAATTGTGGCTTGGGGTTTTTGTTTTGTTTCAGATCCCTGGTGCCCCTGATGATGAAGCTGTAAGAATATTTTTAGAGTTTGAACGGGTTGAATCTGCCATCAAAGGTAGGATCCTAAATTGTGTCCTGTCAACCTCAGAGTTAACTTCTGTAGAGAGATTAAACAGTCTCACTGATCAGGCTGTTGAGTTAAGAGAGATGTTTATTTTATTGAGTTGCTGCTTGCTGATCTGCTCTTTGTTTCAATTCCAGCTGTTGTGGATCTAAATGGAAGATATTTTGGAGGCAGAGTGGTGAAGGCTTGTTTCTACAACCTGGACAAGTTCAGAGTGCTGGATCTGGCGGAGCAAGTTTGATTTTAAAAATCTAGCTCGAGGTGTCATTGTTTTGGCAATCACGTTTTCAGCAGTAGGCTGGGAATAAAGAAGAGAAAAGTAGCTTTCCTAGCAGACTGGAAACGAGCCTCATTGAATGGATTTTACACATTCATTGTGACTTATGTTTTTTGTAATATAAAGCCCTTTGAAAGTAAGATTCACGTCTGTGTGGTTTTGAATTGCACATTTCTGCTTTCTGCTCTGGGGATCCTGGTGTTTTTGAGCTTTCAGATGATAATGCCCTGTTGAAAACCCGCTGCTGAGGAGATGCTTTGTATTCCTGCTTTCTTTGTTCTGGTGCTTCATCATGGAGTCCCTGTGCTGGATCCACAATAAGTGTGAAGCTTTGGACAAGGACTGTGTGCTATGATCTTCTCCCTGATGGTCTTTCCTAGAGTTAGAGCCTTGCTCTCCTGAGTCCTCATCTCTGCACACCAGTGATTTGGGTCTTTGGACAGTTGCATCTGGTTTGTTCTCCTGACTCCAGGACAAAGCTTCCATGCCAGAATGGAGACTGAAATAACAAGGATTGAGTCTGTCTTCACAGATCAAAAGAAAATCCATGTCTAATCCAGGGAAATGGAAAGAGGAGGGAATTTAATGGACTCTTAGCAAGAGCTCTGTGCTGTTGGGCAGTCTGTGCTGGGAATTTCCAGGGATAACTGATTTCAGGTCATTAACTAGGGAAAAGGGAAACTCCTTCCTGTATCTGGCCAGCTGTCAGAATCTCACTTCTCTAACTCACACATAGGCAACTACCTTCATTTAATCATTTCAAACTTGGCATTTGCTCTTGCTGTTTATATTTCTGTATTTGAGGTTAAATACCATCAGGGTTAGGCTTTCTTTTCCTTTTGGGAAGGAGTGCCTGTGGAAATTTTCAGAGTAGGAGGCCATGGAGGAAAGTTCTCATGAAAATCTGAAGAGTTGACAAACTAAACTGCTATAAACACTGCTACTCTTCTTTCTAACTTGATGTAAAATAGTACACAGCTCTCTGCTCTTGGTTTTATGTTTTGTTTGGGAACAGTATTTGACAAAGAGTTGGCAAGAGGTGACTGTGCAGTGATGGCAGTTGTCTCTGCCCCATTGCACCCAGAATTGTGCAGATACTGAAGTGGCTGTGAGCCCTGAGGGCATTTTGGCTGTTTGAAAGCTGGTGCTGGATGTCTTCTTTCTGTTACACACATGGACTGGGGGGAGGGGGGACAGACCTGTAGTTCAATGCTGTGAATATCTCCAGTTCTTCCCCTTCTGTTGAGTTTTAGCTGCAGATTTCTATGACAAACCCTTGGGTCTTGTGTTTTGCTTATTTTGTCTGCTTGTATTCCACCAACCTCTGTACAAACATTTGCTTGTAAAACAGAATTTTTTAAAAAAACTGGTATTTTACCTGCTATGTGTTGGCTTCCTTGCTCTCTGCTCTTTATTGTGCAAGGCAATCTCAGAGTTGGGCACTTCTGCACCATGAGTTGGCACTTCCTCTGTTCCACCCTCCCTGCAGCAGAGGTGAGGAATAGGCCTGACATGAAAACCACAGGACTTGGGGCAAAAACCAGAATCTAGATTCTGTTCCTCCCTCTGCTCTTCTTCATTTTCTCTTTGACTTTCAGCAACACTTTAAGGCCTTTGCTGGTGTGTAGTAAAACAGAGATTAGCCTGGTATGAATTAGCATAGGTTTGCTTGTAGTACTCAAATAATTTGAGTGGCTGCTGTAGAAAGTTTAACCACTGCTTACAGATAGAGTGTGAGCTGAACTTAGTTTGAAATAGTCCTTAGATTTAAGCAGCATGATTTATTTATGGCTCTTATTTCAGCAAAGACCTCTTGAGTGACTAGGCTGTAAGCATTTCCTGAGGTACACAGGCTGGCTTTTGTGCCTTTTACAGCTGTTCTGCTTTTTAGTACCAGCTTCTGAGCTTCCAGTCTAATAACTTGGAGGTTTTCCATTTGCTTTACTGGCAACTTTTGAACCATTTCATTCTGAGAATCCTTATTGTGGTTGAAGACAGGAGTAAAGTTTATCCATGAGAATGTAGGGGAGAGGGTTTGTTCATTTACTATTTTGTGTAAGATGTTCATGCTATAAAATTGTGTTTTTCTGTACTATGGGGACACTGAACCAAGCAAACCTGGAGCAGATCTACATGCCCTGAGTTCAGTCTGTGTGGTGGGTGCTGCACAAACATGTGGAGCCAGGTGTGTAAGCAGGTGATGCAAACACAGGTGATGCAAAGTGGGGAAACCAGCAAAGGTTCAGACACTCACTGAGCTCTGTGGTCAGACTTTGTCTCCTAGGCAGGAAGCATTTTTTTGCAAATGCACCTTCTCCGTGTTCTTCAACACTCTCAATGTGTTGGCTCAGACGTCCTCAGGCATGCCTTTAAAAATTTGATTCTGAATTTACTTCTCTGCTGGAGAATTGGCCTCCTCTGGAATCTTGCCACTGACTTCTATTTTTAGTAGTTTCTCAAATAACTTTTTATCTAACACCTCCAGCTCTTCTTGCTTACACATCCCTTGTTCTCCTCTGTTTCATCAGTTCTCTTTCCAAAGGCTCAGCAGCACTTAATTTGGAGCTCTCTGCAGCTGACAAGTTTTATTTGGTGGTTTGTCTTTACACCCTGGAAATTGTGCAGCCACCTCATTCTGTCATCTGTGCATGTGATGACTGGTCTGAAGCAATAATATTTTTGTTTCTCTTTTTCTGTGGTGCCTCAAAATGTTCTGACTTCACAGAAAGTGAGGAGTATGACTGGCTGTTAAGAACATTTACTTTACTTTAGGCATTTACTTTACTGGCAGTGGTTATAGTGCTTCAGGTGAAGCACTGGGTGTTTTTCAGGTATGATTTCCTAAATTTAAACTAATTCCTTGGCTTGAGCACCTGTATAAACAGTGTGATTTTCAAATGTGTTGAATAGCTGCATCTCCTCTTGGGCTGAGCATGAACTGTTCACTGCTTTTGGGAATTCAGATGAGATGCCTGCTTAGTGAGATCTGAGTGTCCTGAAGCCAGCAGGAAGCTGAGAGGGACGTGTAGGACGTGTCAGCCCAGAGCTGAATGAGATGCCTGGTGCATTAACAACCCTGAAGTCTTAAGAACAGGGATTTGCACAGTGGCATCACCTTTTGCTGCCTTGTTCTCTTCCTAATTCAGAACACTGGCTACTATTTTAATAGTGGTGATTTAGTGACTTGATTACTTTCCTAATTGTTAAAACCCCAAGGTGTTGTTGCTGAGCAGTGGCAGCTATTTCAGACCCCATTGTTGAGCACATAGGTTATGATTTATTTTCTCACCTCCACTGTTCTACACTTAACCTATGTTGTATTTCACCTGTCAATTTATCACTTTGCCTGCTCTGTCAGATTAAAATCTGATGTGAGATGGAGTTTGCGGGGAACGTTTTTAATATTACTATTGTCAAAATCTTAAATTTGCTTTGCCACTGAAAGGTGAGAGTTGCTGCCCTGAAGAACTTTCTGTCTGAATAACCATGGAGGGAGGGAAGCAGGTATAAGAATATCTTGCCCAAGGACATGCAGAAGGTGGTTTGGAGAGTTGGGATTACGCCCTATTCCCCTGAATTTGCAACTCTGCAACCAAAACCCACATTCCTGGTGGAGCTGCTTTTTGTTGTGGCAACAGAAAATGGTAAAATCTCTTAGCCTTGAGCTTTGGATTCTGAAGCAAGTTCAGAAGGAGATGTAATTAATGTTCTGCAGTCCATGTAAGTGATTGCCTTAGGAGGGGCTTATCTGACACGAGGCTCCTGTGGGAGATTTGAGTGTATCAGAGAAAATATTTGTTGTAACCTCATACAGTTTTCTTAAAGATAGAAAGACAAATAGGGAAGGTTTCAAAGAGCATCTTAAACTCTCAAATCCTCCTTGCTCCACAGGCAGAAGTCTAATGAGGGAGTGAGAACTTTCAATCCTCACAGCATGTGGTGCAAGAGACCCTGAGCAAGATTAAGATTCACCCTATGTTACATTGAATTAAATCCCATGTTGGTGCCTGGGATTGCTCCTCCTTAGATACAGGACTTGGCATTTCTTCTTGAGCTCCATGATGTTCCTGCCAGCTTCTTCCTAGCCTGCCCGGGTCCCTCTGGGTGGCAGCATGATCCTCTGAGGTAACTGCCGCTCCTCCCAGTCTATGGGATCTGCAAATTTGCTTCAGTGAAGGTATTTAAGAGAGCTGGACCCAGCATTGGCCCCTGGAATTCACCAACAGCTCCTGGCTCCAGCCAGACTCTGAGCCACTGATCATTGGGACCAGGCATGCAGACAGCTTTTGGTGTCTGCTCCTGCAGCTCCAAGAGCTTCTTTGTGAGGAGGATCTTAAATGTTTGGAAGTCTTACAGAAGTTAAGCTAGACAATACCCACAGCTCTCCTCTGCCAGGCCAGTCTTTCATTGTGGAAGATTAAGCTGTGCAAACACAACTTCCCCTCAGTGAATCCAAGCTGAGTGTTGCTGATTTTCTTGTCCTTCATAAAAACAGTGTTAGACTAGCTCCTCCCAGAATTGTAGAAATTATTTACAATTCTCTAAAAATTTGAAAATAGGAAAAACATCCACGCAGCTGAGGTCCATGTATGGATGCATCTGGTAACATGCTCCTAGCTGGGTGCAAGACTAACCCTATTCCTTTTCCCAAAAAAAAGCAGGAGCTGCTTGTGATCATGGAGGACTAAGTGCATTACAAGCACTTTCTGTCATAGTAAGTTCATTACTGTCATGATTGAGTCCTTAGGGGAATTCCTGCCTTTAGGTGATGAGGCAGTTGTCCTTAAAGACAAGCAGGGATTGATTGTGTCTAGCAGTGTGTGCTCTGCTAATTTGCTGAGCAATGAGAGGACACAGCCAGGAGATGTGGATCCCTGCTGTGCTGCTCTGGGGAGATTTAGGTTCTTCATAGGTGGGTTTGAAAGTAGCACCTGGGCTTGGAAATTTTTTTGGTGTGCCATCTAGACAGTGCTTTCAGTAAAAGATTTCCTCTTGCCTTGTGATGCTGTGATTTTATTGAAGCTGCAAAGCAGTTAAAGAGCAATCCCAATGCTTTTATCATCCATCAGTTTGGTTTATCCTCACAAATCACCACTGGCTTCTAGTTGTGGATGTAGAAGGTGCTTCTGAAGTCCAGATGGAGATGAACAGCATGCTCCTGGCAGGACACTGACCCTTGACTTTGTGTTTAATTTGTGAACACAGCTGTTTCTTACCTGTGATGTAGTTTAGAGGATAAATTCATCTGCTTTGCCTTGTTTCAATAATAAAATCATAGAATGCTTTGGCTTGTAAGGGATCTCAAAGACCATCTAGTTTCAAACCCCTGCCATGGGCAGAGACACTTTCCTCTGGACCAAGTTGCTCAAAAATTAACTTTTCCTCAAAAGACTTTAGTAACATTTCCTGCTCCACAGGAAGCAGAGGACAATAGGATATTTCTTAAGGATGCAAAAACTGGTAATTACATGAGTTGCTCATAACATCAGCCAGACCTGACAGACATTAACCCCTGGGCAGCCCTGGATGTAATCATAGATACTCATGCCTTATGTCAGGAGCAGTAAAGAAGTAGCTGCTCCTTTTTTTCCTCCTCAGTAACAGATTTATTAACTCTGAAGCTTTTCCTAAATGAGTGCTTGGGTTGGTAAGGTTGCCTTCCTCTTTCTGCAGGTCAGTGGGTTACAAGTGCTGCTTGCCTTGAATGTCCAGTGTGATTTTACCTTCTATTTACTGCAAAAAAATCTTTTGTGCCACTTGAGGTTCAAGTCAGCCAGTTAGTGGCAAGGAGAAAAAAAATGCTGTAAAGCCTGCAGGACTTTTAACTGCTGGACAAAAAGGTGGGCAAACCTAAAGTCTTTCACTTCTGTTTCTGAAGAGAGAGAATGAATGACAGAGTCCCTGTCTGTGTGCCTGTGTTTAACCAGAACTGTGCAGCAGCTGACAATAAATACAAATGTGATCCTGTTGTCAGCCGTGCTCCTTTAGGCATCTTGCTGCCTGTTTGTGTCAAGTGGGGCTGCATCTTGCTGGTGGCTTTTTGTACACAGGTACAAATACAGCTTTCCATGTCAGTAAGCGAAGTTTGAATGGGGGGGAATGTATATTGAAAAGGAAAAGGTGCAATGGAAGAATGGATATGAAAACCAAAAAAACCATTTGGTAAGTTGAAGAAGGAATAGTGTGTGTGTGTTTTCCTGCGGAGGTTTCCTCTCATACCTCGATTCCTGATCCCTGCTGAGCTCATGGTTGCGGCTTTATGGTTTTTTCTCTTTTCTTTTTTAGCTTCAGGAAATTGGGAAATTCCAGAGCATGGGGTTGTTAGTACAGAAATGTAAAAACACAGCTTTATGTCTTGTGTCCAAACAAATGTCAGGTGTCCAAACAACATTACCCACCCCAAGCTTTCAGCCCCTTAGCTGTGGGAACCAGGGGACAGGGCACAAATATCCTGCACCCACCAGGCCCTGTCTGCCATGCAGGACATCTCCCTGCCCTGCTTTGGCAACCCCAGCAGTTGCAGCACATGCCTAAAGCCCAAGCCACCTTCAGCTCTATGGAAAACAAGATCATTCCCATGAAGATGCCTAACCCTTTCCTTTCTTCTCTCCTGCTTCTTACTCCTCCTCTGGGAAGAGCATGGGGTTGTTTTTCAAAGCAGCTTTAAAGCATCTTGCCACTTCACAGCCCTTGAGTTGTTTTTCCTCTCCCAGTCTCTCAGGTGTTGATCTCTGGCCTCCATTTGAGAGCTTGCAGCAAGTCAACAGCTCAGGAATCCACATGGTCCTGCCAAGACAAAGGTCTTCCACTCATCTGGGGTTTCTCCACCTTCTGCCGCAGGCACAAAGCTGGGGAGCACTTTTGGACTTCTCTGCTTTGAACTTGTAAAACTTGTATAGCAACTGTGAACCAAAACTCAAATGATACTCTGGCAAAACACACGAGCTCCTCTTGGGAGGATGGGAAGTGAAAACTGGTGGGGTTTGGTGTTTTTTCCACTTTGGGAAAGTGCTGGGTTTGTGCAGTTCTTGCGATGCAGTTACCACTGGGAGAGACGTGACCTGTTGCAATTCCCAGTGTCTTGTCTTCCCTCTTTGTAGGAAGGGATGTTGCACTCAAACAAAATGTAAAGGCCTTTCCAGGGAAATAATCCTGTGAAAATGAAGTGTACTCAAACTGGAGTTCAGAGATTTGCTTCAAGCTCAAATTTCAGAGCAAGATCCATCTCCCTGCAGCAATTACAGCCCTGCCCATCATCCCCTACGACACAACAGCATTGCACCCAAAGACACTGTCCCAAAGTTCTCACATTCACCTGCATGGACTCAGCTCTTCTGAGGAAGTCAGAAATTTAGGGATAAGAAGGAAATTTAGTTTTGAAAATACCTTCAGCCATCACATACTATCACATGATTTCTTCCCTGCTCTTCATGTGAATTTCTACCTGATCCTTTAGAAGTGTTTTACTTTGTTTTATTTCTATTCAGCAAGCTGATTTATTCATGGGCTAAGCCCGATAGTTTTTTCTTTTTCCTGCAATGTTGGGGAACATAAAAGCCTGAAAACTTGAGGCTGCTATCAGCATTTATGTTAAAAAAATGGTGGTGTTGGCATCATAAAATCAATACATACATTTTTCTCCCCTGTTTTAAAAAAAGAGGGAGTTAACTGCATGGCAAGAATTTGCCTCAGCAAGCCTGGACTGTGTGAAATAGAATGGATTGTCTGTCACTCTTGATACATCAGAAGAGGGATGCAGATGTTTCTCCAAATGTGACATTTCCTCTTCAGTGCCAGGTGGGTGTGTGGTAGCAGTTCAAAGCCACAGAAATCAATGGAGAAGCGAAAGTGAATTTCCTGCATGGAAAGAGCAAAATCAAATTTAGAAACCTACTGGAGCTGGCAGCAGCAGGGAAGCCAGGAAGGTTTGTACCTGGCAGCTGCAGTAATTACTGCCTGCAGACCACTCCTGGGAAGTGCTGTCCAGTTCTTTCTCTCCAAAACCCAAGAGCTGAAAATTGTGCAAAACAGGAGACTGGGGTCTGCAAGGGACCAAGAGTACCTGGTCACAAAATGATTTAGGTTAGAAGGGGCCCTAAAGATCATCTCATTCCAACACCTTCCACTGTTCCAAGCCCTGTCCAACCTGGCCTTGGACACTTCCAGGGATCCAGGG
>PYHW01010409.1:17686556-17697571 GCA_013186435.1 Turdus rufiventris | reverse complement strand
TCCAGAGAAGAATTTTTTCCTAATCTCTAATCTAACTCTCCCCTCTGTCAGTCTAAAGCCATTCCTCCTTGTCCTAAGTCTTTGACCTGCATCTCTCTAATCCAATCTTGTCTCCACACCTTTACAGAGCACCTAATCTCTGATATGAAGACGCCAGCACTAATACCAGAGGTTGACAAAAGTAATCTCTCTAGGTCAGCTACAAGGGGGAGATTGGCTGTAAACTCTCCAAAAGCTCATTGTTCCCAGTCCCTTCTGCATCTTAAGCCCTGATGACCTGGTTGTGCTGCCTGTTCTCCCAGCAGAGCCCTGAGCCTCTCTGCAGCCTTCCCCTGCTAAATTTGCAAGGCTGAAGCATCAGGTTGGTGATCAGCACGTGGGGAAATCTCTGTGGAAAATGGAGCTGGGTACCAGTGTCTGGCTGCTGGAGGGTGGGACGATCAGCAAAAGCCTTGAAAACCTGAGCAGGAGTGAAAGCAGAAGTGTGACAGTCAGTGTCCGGTCACTGAAATGTGACCTTAAAGATTGGCTTAGGTGTGACTGCAGCAGCTCAGCCAGAGAACAGCTGAGCAGTGGGAAAAGGGAAAGCAGGACCTTCAGGAGGAGAGCCTGCCTGAGCACTCAGACATCTTATAAAACAACAAACTAGAACTTTGCAAGCTGGATCAATCAAGTAAGCAAGTCCCCTGGTGTACCCAGAGCCAGCAATTCCCAGCACCCTCATCTTCCTTGGGTTTGTGCCATGCAAGTCATTCCAAGTGTTATAAATATTTCAAAGGAGCTGTTTGCATTCTTACTTGCTTGTAGAGTCCCAGGCTTGCAGTGAAGGAGATCCCCGTGACTTCTTCTCAGGCTGAAAGCTCTGACATTCCTGTCTCACGCTGCTCCCAGTCCTTATCTCTCTACCTGGAAAGGGAGAACAGTTCCATTTTGATTTCCTGGCTGGGGATGTGCAGGGATGTGCAGGGCAGCTCAATTCATCCCCTGTGTCCCCTGCTGCAAAGCCTTGTGCACACAGATGGATTCGGTGCAAGGTGGGAAAGGCAAATTCAATCTCCATCCTGGATAAAGAGCTTTTTCTGGGCTTAAGGATGAAGTTGAGGGGAAAATCCTTCTCTGTGAAGGTGGTGAGGCCTTGGTACAAGCTGCCCAGAGAAGCTGTGGCTGTCCCATCCCTGGAAGTGTCCAAGGTCATGTTGGACAGGGCTTGGAGCATCCTGGGACAGTGGAAAGTGTCCCTGCCCAAGGCAGGGGATTTGGAACTAGATTGTCTTTAAGATCCTTTCCAACCCAAACTTTTCCATGTTTCTATGAAATACGGGTTTTAAACCTGTGAGACAGGTAAAAGGGTCCTTTGCTGGGTCAGTTCTAACTGAACAACCCCTAACATATTAGCCACTAAATTATGCTTTTGTTTCCTTTGGAAACACCTTCCTACAGGACATGGCTAGGAAAGGTGATAGCAACCATTGAGGCTCCAGGTGCCTCTCCCACAGAAACCAGGGCTTGGGAAGATCTCAGGAAGCTTTCTGGACCATCTCTGAGCCCTGAGGCACAATCAGTGCCGGCTGAAACCTTTCCCACCATGTTCACTCAAGCTGTTTGGAAAACCTCAAGTGATGCTGAGCCACTGGCACCCTTTCTGTGCTGTGCCAGGAGGAGAGATGCTCTGATTTCACTGTCTTAAGCCAGAGTTTGTTTAGTTTCTTCTAAATCTAGTTTTGGGACCAGCTTGATTCTCAGTAATTTTTAAAAATTATTACTATTTTTACTTTTAGGTTGTTCTTTCTAGATGCCAGACAGAAATGCTGTTGAACTGTGAGTAAGGGGTATACCAGAAATCCCCAGACTATGTTTAAAGTCTTCTCTGCTTTTTTAAACTGCCTGGCACCACTGAGATGCCTGAGGCGCTTTCTGTGGGTGAAACCCAATAATATCTGATATAGGGAATGATGTTCTGACTCCTGTGATGGCCTTGGCTCGGAAGCTGGTTTCTGGAATTTTCTGGAAAATGGAAAGCAGATGTATGGACACCAAGGATGGTCCCATCAGATCTTTCTAGGTCAATATACAGAATAACTGGAGCAAATCCCAGGGCAAGGACCAGGTGACAGAAGCACTTTAATGGGGACCTGAACCATCATCCTCTAATTATTTAATTATTATATCCTCTAATACAGGCCCTGGTCACAACTGTGAAACTCTGGGATGCTCCTACTGGGAAGTTTTTTGGAGCTGAAATCCAGGCAATATCAGTGTTGGAAAGAAAAAAAAAAAAAAATCCAAGGAGTTAAGCCCTTCTCAGGATGAGAAGGATGTTATGGATATCTTGGACAGGAGCATCCAAACATGAATTTTCATGGATAAGACACTCCTTTTGGGTCTAACCCTGAATGTATTGCATTGTTTCTTTTTGCTAAGCCCTGGAATCATGTGCTGGAAATATCCTTCTGGAGATGAACTGCTAATTCACATTTATCCTGGGAAATAAAACTGTAAAAATCTGGGTTTGTAGAGATTTGAAACCTCATCTCTCTAAGGAATTTCACTTGTTTGCCAGAGCAGAGGGCTGGGTTGGAGTTGAGGAGGACCAGAAGAACTCCTGGGTCCTGCTGCCCTGGCTTTGGGCATGGCTGGGATGTCCTTCCCTTCCACCTGGGTGCTGGGACACATGGAGTGAGGGAGGATTCTTCTTTACCTTCTGGGCTCTCTGGCAATATGGATGTCCAACCCACCTGCCTTCAATTTTACCAGCCCACAGGCATTTAAAGTTATTAAACATCCTGGGAAATTCCATTTTTGGATTATTTTTTTCCCCCAAGGAAATGGTTGCCTGCTCAATTTGCTTGGGCAGACTCCCAGCCTGTCCTGCTGTGTTTTCCAGGACCAGGGCATAAACCAGCTGCAGTAACTGCTTCCAGTCACTGAAAAAAGCCCAGCAGTCCATGCCATCAAATTTTGAACACTTCTGTTCCTCACACGGTGCTGGAGCTCAGGAATATCTCCATGTGCAGCAGCCAACACTCCCTGAGCAGGACAGAGGCAGCAAAACCATGCAGGACATTGATGTCCCTGTCCTCTTGAACTCCCTCCAAGCCAATGCCTCTTTCTACCTCCAGGAAGGGCATAAAGGAGCCACAGAAAAAAATAAAACAACCCTCCCAGGTTAAAATATTCCACCTTCACCTCCTGCTGCAACCTGAGCTCCAGAGATGAGGACACACAGGCCTGATGCTGTTCCAAACTCGTGGCTCATCCCAGCCCTGTGATGCCAGGCAAGGGGTATTTGCTCATCCTCAGGATCTGAGCTTGCAAGTGCCTGTGCAAGGGCAGGAGATGCTGAACAGGGGGGTCTCAGTCTCTGACCCCCTTGTTTCTAAAGCAGCTGAGTATTCCTAGCCCATCCCAAGGCCACCACAAAGATGGGATTGACAGTTTGATGAGCTCAGAAATTTGCATAAGTGATGCAGGATGCCAAAATTCCATTATCACACCCACATCCATTACATTCAGTTCTATACCGGGTCCTACCAAGAAAAAAACACCACAAATGAACAAAAAAAACCCTTTCCCCAGTACTTTCCACCCCTTTATAAGGCAATCAGCTCCCTGTCCTGTTCCTGTCACCTCCTTCCCACCCCTGCTGCCTCCGGGAAGGGAAGGGTTAAAAGCTCTGAAACTGCAAGAACTTCCTCCTTTCTGCAGTGCCACCCTCGGAATGACGCTGGTTTCTGACGGGCTTTGCCCAAATATGTCGGTTCCCTTCTGAAAGAAGGAGGAGGAAGGAAAGAAATAGAGATACAGAAGGAAATACATATATTTCTTGTGTGTATATATCTAAGAGAAGGCGTCCGAGGAATCCAGGCATCCTGCCTCCTCCTGCTCCATGCCGTTCCGCAAAGGTAGGGCTGGAAAGGTGGGAACATCCCGGGTTGGAAGGTGGGCACATCCCGGAATGGAAGGGTGGGCACATCCCGGAATGGAAGGGTGGGCACATCCCGGGATGGAAAGGTGGGCACATCCCGGGATGGAAAGGTGGGAACATCCCGGGATGGAAGGGTGGGCACATCCCGGGAGGGAAGGGTGGGCACATCCCGGGCTGGAAGGTGGGCACATCCCGGGCTGGAAGGTGGGCACATCCCGGGATGCTCCCCCAGGGTCCGTGCCCCTGGCAGTGCCTGCTGCAGGGATGGGAGATGGGAGCTCCGGGCTGTGCCCGGCTCTGCCGGTTTTGGGGGAGGATGGGGGACACCGCTGTGTGTGTGTGTGTGTTCTGTGCAGCCTGAAAAGAGCAAATGTCCCCTCTCCGCCTTCCCTGGGGGTCTGTGATCTGTGTGTGTGCTGCAGGGGTGCTGAAGGGCTGAGGACGGAGGGCAGAAGGATGCTCCTGGGCAGGGATGCTGCCGGTCTGAGCTGCAACCTGCGAGCTTCTGTGTCCTTGGCAGGTGCTCGGCTGAGGGGCTGGGAGGAGACACTGGGGAGGCAAACCCGGCCAAGCCCCTTTCTTGCTAAATTCTGCACCCCAAACCATCTCTCCTCCACAGAAATCCCCACTCGCCACCCCCTGGCTTGGCAGTGCAGGGCAAGAAGCACACAGTGTGGGACCTAAATTCCTGCTGGGTGCTCCTGTGCTGCTGTGGATGAGTTTTCCATCCTCTCCGCAGAGACTCCTAAATGTCACCTCCTCCTCATTCCGGCGCTCTGGGACACAGAGTGGGATGTTTGCCGTGATCCCTTTTCCCAGCAGCTCTGCTGGGTGGAGAAACGGGAGGGAAAAAATCTTCTCCATGAGACAAAGAAGCCAGGGGAGGCAGGGTTAAGTCGGGATGTGCAAGGACACGGGCAGAAGGTGTTTTGGTGGCGGGCAGCCCTGTGCTGGGGCAGGGACAGAAGTGTCACACACTGGCACTGGCACGGCATGGAAAGGCAGCAGGGAGGGACTGAATCTGGCGGGGAGAAGGCTGGATTTGGTTTTTCTCCCCTCTGCCAGCTCTGGGGGGATGTTACGGGGGTGAGGCAGTGATGCTCACAGAGCCCGCATCTCCGGGTTCTGCCGCCTTTTAAGGCTCCCGCAGCGATGTGGTTCACACCCTCGCAAATTGCCAGCGCAGCAGACTGCAGGGCTCGAATTAATTTGAGGTGATAAACGGATTAATTTGGAGCAGAGGCAGAGAGAGATGCTGGGGGTGGGAGGAAAGCTGAGCGTGAGAGGCTGAGCTGGGGAGCAGGGAGAGACCGACCGGGGGAATTTCCCGTGTTGGAGGGCAGCTCCCATTGCCCTGCTGCAGCCTCAGCAGGGGTAGAAATGACCCTGGGCAGGTCCCCAGCACTTGGGAACACGCGGTGGGTTTGCAGCAATTGCTGCTTTTCCATGCGGTCCTGCCCAGCACACCTAAATTTGGGTTTGCTGGGCTTGGCATCGCTGCCAGGCTGGTGGGGCACAGCTGAGCTGCAAACCCTCGGCAGTTCTGTCCTGCAGCCCCTGTGGCACCGTCTGTCTACAAACTTCCTCTAGAGGTCAACCTTGAAATGCCAGAACAGCTTTCAGCAGCTCCACAGAGAGCCCCAAGGTGACAGAGGCCGGTGTAGATGGGTTTTGTCCATTGTTTGTGTATTTTACGAATACTTTTGTCACCACAAGAATTGTCAAGCACTGGAAAAGTGGTGCCTGGAGGAGTGGTGGAGTCATTGTCCCTGGAGGGATTTAAGACATAGATGTGGCACTTGGGGACATGGTTTAGTGGTGGCTTAGCAGTGCTGTGACCTGGCTGCAGCTTTTAACCTCAGTTCAGAGCATCCCGCTGGGCTGGTGGGACCCCACACCACCAGCCCTGCCTGGAGCACTGCTCAGTGCCTGCTGCTGGGCTCCCTGGACTCTCCAGGGACACATCCATGAGCCACCAGGCAGGAGGGCTGTGGAGAGCACGGCCTTGTGGCTGCCCTTCAAAAGCTGCCCACAGCAAGCTGCGCGCATCCCATGTTTGCAAGAGAGCTGGGCGTGAAGATATTTTCCTTCTAGTTCAGCTCAGTGCATAAAAATCCTTGCTCAAGGGGATGGCTTCAGCTGGGTTGGAATCTGGCTGTGTCCCAGAGGAATATGGGGACTCCAGGCAGCTTGGCAACGAGGCTGAGCCTTTACTCTGGGAGCTTTTTGGGAACAGCATCTCACTTCAAGGCTTGCTCACAGCCACCCTGATGCAGGGTGCAAAGAGGAGGCTCTGCCCAAGGGCTGCTGCTCTGAACCCTCAGTAGCTTGAGGCACAAGAACTCTTTAAGATGAGCATTTTGGAGGCTCTCAGCCGTCCTCCTGTGTGTGGAAATGGAGCATCCTGTGGTAGAAAATGCAAACTTGCAGCTTTGGCATCACTTTCCTGTGCCTCCCAGAGAAGTCTGTGAAATCCTGGTTGCCTTGGCTCTCTTCTGCCTCCTTTCTCCTTAGGCCTCGTAGCCAGTGGCATTGCCACAGGATCTGCACTTCATGGCTGTATAACATCTGCCATTTAGCCAACCTCAAGGCGTTTGGCAGTTTCAGATATTAAAGGAAAGTATTTCTAGCAGGGATGCTCAAGGACATTCAGGAGGAACGAGCTTAGGACAGAAATTAATTTTTTCCAGCACTGCTGCATCAGCTGGGAGCACTGGAGAGAGCCCTGATCCCCAGGCAGTGCCATTACCCTGGCAAAGGCCTGGCTGTGGCTGCAGCTCTGCTGGCAGGAGCTGTTGGGAGCTTTCACCTAAAGTGCCCTTCCTGAAAAATATTATTTAATTACTGCAGCTGACGCGAGGAAGCCTGGGAGCGTGCAGGTGATAAGCTGGCAGGGCATTGCCAGCGAGGGGGACATTTGTCATCTGTCAAAGGACAAATGAAATCCTGGTGCTGCTGGCTGGGAAGGAGCTGGAGATAAGACTGAAAGCCAGCCAGAAGAGGTTGAACACATGATGGTAGAAGCATGGAACAATTTGAGTTGGAAAGGATGTAAAAGATCACCTTGTTCCAAACCCTCTGACAGGGCAAGGACACCTTGTACTTGATGAAGTTACCCAAAATCCACTCCAACCTCACCTGGAACACTTCCACACCACCTCTCTGGGCAACCTGTGCCAGGGTCTCACCACCCTCATCATAAAAAAAAAATTCCTTATATCTAATATAAATCAACCCTCCTTCACTTTGAAACCATCAAACCTTGTCCTGTTTCAACCGACCCTGCTATAATATCTGTCCCCATCTTTCTTACAGGTTCTCTTTAGGCACTGGAAGGGGCTCTAAGATCTCCCATTAGCTTTCTCCATGCTGAACAGCCTGTCTCTATAACAAAGGTTCTCCAGCCCTTGGAGCATCTTCATGGCCTCTTCTGGACTTGCTCCAGCAGCTCCACATCCTTCTTATACCGGAGACTCGGAGCTGGACACGGTGCTCCAGGTGGGGTCTCATCAGAGTGGAGTGGAGGGGCAGAATCTCTCACTCTCCCACTGCTCTCACCGCTCTGTACATTCTGTTAGCAGAAGTCACAACATCCCCTGCTCTCATTTCTGCTTGCTGAGATCAAGGAGGCTCTTGTTAGCAGGAGCAGAGGTGCCTTTTGCTTAAAGGAAGGGTAGGACTGTGCCACCACATCCCAGCATTGTTATTGCAGCTCCCTGTCCCCTGCACCACCGAGCACTTCCTTGCTGCCCCTGCTCTTGCAGTGACTCAGATTACAACACCCCCTGATGGGAAACTGCTTTTGCAGAATGGTTACGGCTGAAGGTGGAGAACTGCCTTTCTGCAGCTTTTTTAGGTATTGGAAGGTGCAGTCTTGTCACGTTGGGAGGCTTTCTGGATTGCTGGCAATGCCCTGCAAAGCCCCATGCTGCTGTCTTTGCCGGTTATGTCACCCATCACTTCTTGATATCGTGTCTCCCTGGCAGCCCTGGAAAAGTTTTTATCCAGCATTTCCTGTCAGAGGCACTGGACAGGATCTTTGAGCACTGATGGATGCAGAGAAGCCATGTGAGAAGTCAGGAGCTGCTTGAGGGAGGTCCTGCCTGCTGCAGCTCCCCATGGGGACTGTCCCAGTGACAGTGACACCGTGGGTGTCTGCTCGAGGGTGTCTGCTCAAAGGGCAGGGAGGAAACGCGTGGCAGAACTGGCCCTGGCTCTCCTGACTCACTGGCTCATGCCTGAGTCAAACCATCACCTTGTTTTCACTGAACACCTTTCCTGGAAGGCTGGAAATCCCCTCTCGTCCTGCTTTGTCCCCCAGCCTGTTTCTTACTGAGGTATTTTCATTCTGGCTCTTGGTTCCATTTCATCCCCTCTCATCTCGCCAGCCTCTTGAGCCAAAGGACCCAAAGGAACTGGTGTCTGTCCCCTCATCACACCCTCCCTGCACTTCCAAAAAAAGCCCTCGGTGAGCACGACCCTTCTGCTGCCTCTCACGCACTTTCTTTAGCATTTATGGCCACTCATGGGAAGTTTTTAATGGATTTCAGGGTCACCATGCCCAGTTTTGTTCCCATTATTGCTCTCTGGGTCATGCACAGCCAAGCAGCAGAGTCCAGCACGTCCCATGGTGCAGGGGGGCACATGCCAGGCCACAGTGGCCAGGCGGGACAACCTTGGCTGCCACCAGCTGCGGGTGGAACCACCTCTCCCCTAGAAACTCTTGTAAGACCCTTCTAAGGTGTGTGCAGCTCTGAGAGGTCCAGTGGGATTTTTGGGACCCACTCTGCATTCTGATCACTCCACAGAAACCATCTGGTGAGGAGAGATTTGTGTTGTTAGCACCTCTCAGACTTCCTGAGTCTGGGAATTAAACCACATAGCAATACTGAAGGCATATCCTCATGTCCTAACCTGGGAGCAAGCAGACACACCATAACCTCCCTGCCAGGGCCAGCATCCCACCAAGCAACTCAGGATGCTGGAAAACCCCTCCTTTTGGTGTTCTGCCTCCCTCCTGGCAGGGTGGGGAAGGGCTCTCCATTGCTCTATTTCCAGCCATCAGCTTAAAACCAAGCTCAGTGGCTTTCTCACACAGGAAAGCAGCTCAGATTGGGCTTGGGCTTCACCCCAGTGCCCAGATCCCACCACCAGCACCCCCCAGACCCCTTTTCCACCTGGCATCCCACCATCCTTGTGCCACTGGGAGCCTGTGCCAGCAGAGCTGCTGCCCTGCTGAACCTTTCCCTAACACGCCCTCTGTGATGGAGAAATTGATCTCGGCACAAAACAGCTCCAAAGGCTTTAAATCAGATGACCACAGGTTTTTTTTCATGGAGGGACGTGGGAGGATTTCAAAATCAGGAGCAGGCAAGGTGTGATCCCTGTTTTCCTGGTGCGTGCGTGCAGGCACACACATCTCTGCAGGGCACCTGATTCTTTTCCCCATCATAACTACATTTCAAGGTTGAGGAAAAAAAAAGAAAAAATGGATGGGGCACGAGCCCTAGTTGGGACTCAAGATCAAACCCACACAAAGCAGATTTAGGTTTCCTTTGTGTTTTCCCCTGGAGAATTCCTTGTCCTGGGAAGAGGTATAAGGATTCCACTAATTAGGATTCCACTGGGGCAGCATATCTTGTATAAACCTTAAACATTCCTTGCTATAAAGAACAGCTATTATCTTTTCTGTAGCATCCTTTTCCAGGCTGAAAGCTATTCCCCAGTTTTCTCCTTCCTGGAGAACAAAATCACTCTTATTTTGTGCTCTCCCATTCTGAAAACATCTCCTTGCTATTGCTCACCCTGTCCCACTGCAGATTAAACCTCTTCCCAAAAGCACAGGGCCTGGAGTGACATTTCCTCTGGTTCCTCACCCCTTCCTTGGTGCTGAGGAACCAGCACCATCCAGTCCAGAAAACCCAACTTCCTGCATTTTGTTTGCCACCCTCTTGCTAAAACATCATGGAATTAGACTTTCCTTTTGGTTTCCCTTCATTGTTATGAATAATACTAATAATAACAACAACAACAATAACATCGACAATAATAATAATAATAATAATAATAATAGTAGTAGTAGTAGTAGTAGTAGTAGTAGTAGTAGTAGTAGTAGTATTTTCTCCAGGGACTTTGTGCTGTTTGCTCTCACACTGCTGAGACCTTTTTGTTGCCCCTCTCCCCTTTACTCCTTGTTGGATGATTTCCAGCTTTGTCAATTGAGGCAGGGGAAACTGAGGCACAGGAGGGGGCTGCACTGACAGTGCCTTTAGTTGCTCTTATCCACAGATGCAGCTCTCTCTGCACCAATCCTGGCTGTGCTGGAGCATCCTGAGGTGTGTTCCCTGTGTAGGCACATTTTGGGGATATTACTGGTGCAGACTTCATTGTAGTGCACTCAGAGCTTCCAAATCAGCCCCTGTAGGCAGGAGCAGGGTGTTAAAACCCCACCTAGAGAGATGTTGGTTTGGGTTGGAAATCAAGGAAAGCTTTTCTCAGCCCTGAAAAAGATTATCTGCGGACAGCAGGGGCACGCTGAGCCAGACCTTGCGAAATGGTTTGGGGAGAAACGATGCTGCAGGGGAAGGGGCGATGGGGACGGTGGCGGTAAATCCACGGAGAAAAAGAGGTCTTGCCGTGACCTTGTGAGTCCCAGCCCCGCTTTGAGCTCCCTTTTGGCAAGAACCCGGCAGGGCTGGCGTTAATTATCCAGCCCGATTTATTTATTCTCCTCCCCGCCGCTTTTGGAGCTTGTTCACCGACCCGACGCGGGGAAGAACCTTTCCCAGCGCAGCGAGCTGAACTTGTTTACCAGTTTAATTTATTATTTTATTGGCCTGCTGGCATGAAGGACGGCGGGGACGGCTGGGGCCAGTCCGGGGAAGGCACACGAGCCATGCACGCCCCGCTGGCGTGGACACGGGCAGGGAGCGCACGGAGCGCAGCGCTCCGGCAGCTGCGGACACGCGAAGGGAGCGTGGCAGAGCCGTGCTGCTGATGCTGCTCAGCTCTCCGGCTCCTTCCAGGAAACCCTGAGAGCAGCTGAGGCTGGTAAACAACAGGAACAACCCGCCAGGGTCATTTCTTTTTT
>PYHW01010409.1:17669742-17682820 GCA_013186435.1 Turdus rufiventris | reverse complement strand
TTCAGCTTGTTGACCACACACTTTCCCTCTCACTTGTCTTTCACAGACCTCCTAAAAGCAGTGCCTGCAGGTCTTGAGTTTAAAAGCACATGGCAACCCTCTGGAAAAGTGGGACACAGAGCTCACCCCGGGATGCTTTGTGGTTTCCAACAGCTGAACAGAGAGGGGAGCCCTTGGGGAGGCTGATCCAGGGAACAGCTCAACCCCAGGAGTGGTGCTGCTCCCAAAAGTGGTTCTTCTTGACCAGAGCTGAGGTGTGTGGGCCACTGTTGGGCAACCTGGGTCATGGCAGCCTGGGAGGAAGCAGGGATGAGCAGGGATGAGCAGGGATGAGCAGGGGGCAGATGTGCTCACGAAGGTGAGGTGTGGGTGGGAAGATCCTCCGCACGTACACAATTTCAAAATGCAGCTCCTCACCAAAGCTCTGCTCTTCCTCCCTACATGGGACTCTGGATTGGACAAGGAGCTGTTTTTTGGGTCACTTTGTGCTGGAGAGCACTGAGATGTGCATGGGATGGTTTGGGGCATAGCTCTGAGGTTCCTTCCGTGCTCAGAGGACACAAACTCCACCGGAACACATCTCTGGTTTGCAGTCAGTACCCACAGCAGGGCAGCTGAATTGTTCTCTCCACAGGTGGTAGAAGTGGTCAGAGATGACCAGTTCCTTGTAGACACCCCAAAATTACATCAATCCTTCCCAAAACTCTTTGCTGGGGATGGAGGCAGAGCAGCAGGAGCTGGAAGCTTCAACGCCTCCTCCCTGCTCAGCATCCCTCAGGGGAGCCTTTCCATCCGAGCCTCCCAGGCAGTGCAGATCCTTCTGGGATGCTGCTTCAAAAGCCCCTGTACCAGGAGCCAAACTGATTATCAGCGGGGGTTGAGACCTGAGATTAAAAAATACCCTTTCTCCTAGGCTGTGATTAATCTCTGCCCGCCGCTGCCTACGAGCACGTCCTCCTTGATCCTCACAAACACAAACCACCGCGTGCTCTCCCCCAGAGCTTTGTGTTTTAGCTGTTTTTGCATTACTTTGAAGAGATTCCCCAGCATCTCTGGGGTGTCTGGCTTCACCACATCATTAGATGCTCCTCTGTCACCATGACGATGCTGAGGTTGTCGCCGGCCCGGGCTTGTTACATAACGAGGTGAGTCAGCCCCAGAAAGGCCACAGCCTTTGCCATTGTTTGATTTAATAACCTGCAATGAGGAGATAACGATCCAGGCTCTTAATGAAAGGTGGGTGGTAATGAGAAGTTAGGAAACAGTTCAATAGCAAAATCCATGGGATAATGACAGGCTGTGATCATCCTCCACCGTAAATGGGCTGAACAGACTCCTCATCCGTGGGGGGTTTCACACCCAGAAATTGTGAACACAATCAACTTCAGCCATTGGGCATGAAAATAAATCCTGTAACAATCTGTGTGTACAATAGGGATGGGATTCTTTGTTCCTCCCATCAGATCTCCAAAATGCTGCATTGCTTTGCAGCGCTGTGCTGGTTTATGCTGGGACAGGTTGGTTTTCTTCAGAATAGCTGCTCTGGGGCTGTGTTTCTGACTCGTGACCAGAACAATGTTGATGATCTAGAGATATTGATAATATAGAGATGGTTTTGGTTTAGTTGAGCAGGGCTTAGACAGAGTCAAGGTTTTTCTGCTCCCCACCCCACCAGTGAGGAGGCTGGGGAGGCACCAGAAGTTGGGAGGGGACAGAGCAAGGACAGCTGACCCCAAACTGACCCAAAATATTCCAGAACATATTTTGTCATGTTTAGGAAAGGGAAAACATTCGGGGTGATGGTATTTGCCTTCCCAAGCCTCCTCTACATGTGATGGAGCCCTGCTTTCCTGGGAATCACTGGAATTTTCCTTGCTTGAAAATTCCTTGTTTTGCTTTGCTTGTGCACGTGGCTTTTCCTTTACCCATTAAAGTGTTTGTACCTCAACCCATGAGTTTTCTCACTTACACTCCAGCTCTCTCCCTCATCCCATGGTGGGGCAGCGAGCGAGTGGGGCTGAGCTCCCAGCCAGGGTTAAACCATGAAAATCCTGAATTGGATCTGGTTCAGGTGTGAGCAAAAGGCTGTAATTCTGCTCATTTTCCCGGAGAAGGCACTGTGGTAACACATGCCAGGTTCTGCCGGCAGCAGCAGGACAGGGAATATCCGATCTGGCAGCAGGGACAGAGTAGCCCTGTAAACACACTTTTTTCTCAGTCCAGCAGGATTTTTCTGCTGGATCAGTGCCTTGTCGCAGGTGGTTGTAGCCTCTTGATTAGGGATGAGGTAACCTGAAGTCAAGTTCAACATCCTGTGGATTTACACCCTAAAGCAACCCCAGGATTTTCAGTGGGGAATTTCACAGCTTAAAATAACAGTGCAAACAGGGAAGTTCCTTTCAGTAACTGAAAGTACCTGGGAGGTATTGGAGGCTCAACCCCGTGCCAGGTTAATGTGAATATTGTCTTTTCAGAAGCTCCGACAATGCCAAAACGTGAATTGTGTCTTTGATCTGCACCCTTTGACCCTTGCTATTGGGACCAAGCCTGAACTTTGGTAGCCAGGTTTTATTTCAAGGAGGACCAGTATCCAAATCCTGAGACTGGACTATCCCAAATTCTTGCATTTAATTACTCTCTAACTATTCTTAGAAACCTGTGTTTCACAGAATGGCCTGGGTTGGAAGTGACCTTTAAGCTCACCCAGTTCTGACCCCTGCCATGGGCAGGAACACTTTCACAAAAACAAGTTGCTTCGAGCCCTGTCCAACCTTGGACACTTCCAGGGATGGAGCAGGCACAGCTTCTTTGGGCAACCAGTGCCAGGGCCTCACCACCCTCACAGTAAAGCATTTCTTTATAATATCTACCCTAAATCTACCCTTTCTGCAACCTGTGGAGTCAATTATCTTTGTGATTTAGCCCATTTATGGGGTGAGTTTTGTTTTGCAGAGTCTTGTAAGGTCAGGAACTTTCACAGGACATTGCTCAATCCTTCTGGATCCATTTCTGAGCAGACCTGCCAGCTTTGAGAAATGTCCTTGCTTTAGTGGATGTTTGCAGCTTCAGAATGTTTCAGAATATTTCTTGAGAATTACAGAATGTAATTATTTTTTTTAAATTACAAATAAACCTCCTTTCTCGAAAATGAACCTCTGTCTGGGAGGCTCTTTTGGGGTCATCAATCCTGGCTAATGGACACCCATTGTACACCTTCCTATGTTTGGTCTTAAGATTTTCTGTGTCTTTCCAAGGACCATCCAAGACACATTTGGAGGCACCCACCTCTCTGAGGACAGGGGAGGAAACCTTGAATGACTTTGCTTTTAATTTGACGAATTGAGATTGAATCCAGGCTCTCATCCTTCCTTCTTCCTCATATTAATCAAAGCCAGGAATTGCATTTACAACTCTTCCATTTCCTTTCCTGCTACCCTTTAACTCAGCCAGCTATACAGAGGTGTTTACCTCCAGTTAGAGCACAAATCTGACCACTCAAAAGAAATAAGGTTTGCCCTCCTGTCTGAAGAGTTATAAATTAAAAGAAATTAAACAAACAAGCAAACAACTTTGCGAAGTGTTGACTCCAGGAAGAATTTACTGTCCTGAAATATTGGAAAGAAATCCTTCATGGTTTAGAATGTGACTGTGACAACACACGGGGAACTCAGAGCAGAGGGCTGAGCAAAAGCAGCAGGTCCCCAAGCTGCAATCAGCGGAATGCGGCTGAATTCTGCATTTCTGCATTTCTGCAACCCCTTCCTGGCTTTTCCTGTCCCTTGGCTGCCAGGAAAGCAGGGTCAGCCCTGGGTGCAGTGTTTGATACCGAGGGTGAGCAATGCCCTGTGCGTCCGTGGGGATTTCCCCCTCTGCAGCTCAGCCCTGATTTCTCACTGTCAGAAGCTGAACCCCGTGGAATTTCTCCCCTTTCTCTGCTTGCGGCTATTTTTAAGCAAAACGTCAGTGTGGCAGCCCAGGTCTTGCTCCAGAGGTGTCCCATTGCTGTCAGGGAATTTCTTACAAGGAAGGAGTTCCTTGAGCACATCAGCAATTAGAGGGTGCAACAGGCTGCAAAACTGCGTGTGTGCAGGGGTGGGTGAAAGGACAGAGAGCTCTGGGGCACACGATGTTTGTTCCCTGCCCTGCCTGGATCCAGCACCCCGGGCAGGGCTCAGCCCTGGCTGCTGCAGAGGGACCAGGAGCTCTCCCTGATTTTAGGGCTCTGAGCAGCATCCCTTGGAATGGAAAATGTCTGCAAATAATTTGGTGAAGAGATGGTTTTGCTTGGTTTGTGTTCCCCTTTGCCCGATGCGGCAGCAGGAGGAAGAGCAGTGTTTGCAAGAACAGGAATGAGGAAGGAAAACACAACTTGTTTAGAGGAGAGGGAATAAAAAAAACTCTTTTCCATGGCAGAAACACCTCGGCTCATTACACGGACAGATGCAGGAGCTCTTGGTGTTCCCTGCCGGCCATCAGGGAGGGATGAGGGAGATAATGGTGATACAGGAACAGTTCGCACTTCGCTCCTTGTTTATTTTTTCCTGCAACTGAAATACCTGCGAGGGGCGAGGGAGGCAATTGTAAACTTCAGGCGAAAAGGACCTTGAACTCAGCTGCCTCTCCGAATCCACACATTTTTATCAGCCTGATAAAAATCAGACATTTATCACCCTCCCCGCCACAAGCCTGACCCGTAGCAGCTTTTTATCAAGTCCTTCCAAAGAAAGCACCATCAGCAGTGAAAACCACTCAGCATCAAGCTGGCGAGAGGAGAGGGTCAACTATTTGGTTTCCTTCCTGACCTTTCTGAAAGCATCTAATTCCGTGAAAAATATTGCAGACAATTTTCTTGGCTTCTTCAGTATCCCGTTTTTAAAAATAATGTTTTTGCAAGCGCAAAATTTAGTGGTTTTTTTTTTTTTTTTTTTTTTTTTTTTTNAGAGGAATCTGGGCACCTGCTGCCTGACTTTTGCAACCACTTTGCAACCACTTTGAAACGGCTTTAAACTGGTTGAGAGTAGATTTAGATGGGACATTAGGGAGAAATTCTTTCTTGTGGGTGTGGTGAGGCCCTGGCACAGAGAAGCTGTGGCTACCCCATCCTGGAAGTGTCCAAGGCCAGGCTGGGATGGGGTTTGGAACAACCTGGCACAGTGGAAGTTGTCCCTGCACATGGCAGGGGATGGGACTGGATGATCTTGAAAATCCCTCTAAACCCAAACCATCCCGTGATTCTGAACTTTGTGCCCACATTCCAGGCTGATAAACCAAGGCCATACTGGAAACTGCTGCAGATGAAGCTGCCCTGACATGAATGGAGCACATGGGTGGCTGCATGCACACGGTGATGTACACACAGCTCCCAGCCACCCTCTCCAAATTCTAACCACGCAAAGAATTCCTGGATGTGTGACTCGGATCCCGCCAAGCTTCTCCCTCCCTGCTCCCCCACGTCCAAAGGAGAGGATGCACGTTGCACTGAATGTAGGCAAGAATGTGACTGGTCCTTCCCTTCCAAGTTTCCTTTCGAGGCAATCAAATAAATAAATTTCAAACACAAATATTAAAAGAGGAGGGTGAATCATGGCTTAGTCAGAGCTGGGGCTCGGTGGAGCAGTCGCTGCTGGTGCTGGCATTTTGAAGCCAGGGGGAGGATGTCAGGGAAGGCTGGCTGTTGATCAGCAGGTTCTTCCAAAGGGGATGGAGAATGAAGTCTGGAGCTGTTATTTTGGGATGCATCCAGAGCCTAATGCCACTGTTCAGGGTGGGTTGCTAGGTGAGTTTGACGTTGGAGCAGCAGTGGAACAAAAGAGGGAATTGAGTGGTTTTAGTTTTGGTGTTTTGGAGAAGTTTGAAGACTGTAAACCCCATAAGAAGTGGGTATCCCATTCTCACAGAAATGAGATTTTTCCCCTTCTTTCCCAGACTTTCCCTTTTTGTACTTCCCTCTCCCACCTCTCTGGACCTGCTGCATTCATCCCTTGGACACTCAAGATGAATTTTTTTCCCCATCTATCACCGTGACTTTCATATTTCAAACATTACATTTATACCCCTATCCCTTCTCATTTATTAAATACTGCCAGTTCCTGGTTGGGGTGTGCATGGCACAGCTCCAGCCTGCTCTGCCTGGTTGATTCCTCCCTCTGTCACGCACTGAGGCTGTGGGGCAGCATCACTGCCTGTCCCATGTCACACTGTGCCTCTGGTGGCTCTCAAGCAGCTGACACTTCTTCCTGACAACATTCAAGCTGTGTCAGTGACTTGATTTCTCAAAAAATCGCTGAGCTAAGCACCCCTTTGGACTCTTTTAACAGCAGCTGCAAGCAACATCTTATTTACCAGCCCAGGTGCTATTTTTAGCGAGCTGGGATTTTGTGAAACACGATTTGGGAGGGGGGAAAATAATCCTCTGAGTGCACCTAGCACTGTCCTGCTCCCTGCCCTCTCCCCAGGGTGCAAGTGCCTTATAAATAGTAGTGCTTCTTCCAGCTGACCTCCCTGGGAGCAGCTGGGTGCTTTGAAATCCAGGCCACTTATTTAGGAGTCGAAGCTTTCCGCTCCAGTTATTTAGGAGATTCTAAGCCAAGAGTTACTAGGTGGATCTAATTTGAAGCGACTGTGATTTTAATTCAGGCAGGGTTTCGCTTTCGGGCTCCTTTTCATGTCATGGGGGTGGTGATTTGTGAGGTGGAAAAGAGCCACGGAGAGGGGAGAGAGCTGCTGGAGGAAGGGGGGTGATGCTCGAATTCCTTGTCCTGTAAAATCATGTGAATTTTTGTCCTTCTGACTCATGCTCTAACTGGGAAGCGACTTTCTGTTGCCCTACATGTGAAAAGGATTTGGGGATTTTGTGCAGAGTGGTCCAGGGAGGGCTGTTGTGCCTGACTCCCATCCTTGCCAACTGGAGCACTCACAGCTCTCTCTCATCTTCCTTCCCACATCCCAAATCTCTGGTTCTTTTCCAGCTCCATCATAGTAGCTTTTAAAAATTTTCTCTTCTTTTTTTTTTTTTTTTTTTTTTGCCTGTGAATATTTTTTCCCTGTGTGGGAGAGGCAAAGATTGTGCAGTTTTTACTCCATCTTGGCACCATGTAAGGAATTAGCCAGAAATACCTTCTTTCTAAATGCATTATAAAAATACAAGCCTTTGCTTCCAGAGGAGGAAAATGCCCAAAGTTATAAAAAGGCTATTGAACATTTTGGGTATCCAAGATGCTCCTTATCAGGCTTTAAATTTTGAAGCAAAATTTACTTTATTAAACACCATCAAAGCAGATGCTCCCACCTCTACAGCTCTTCCCACCGATGACACATTCCCACATTTCCCTGCTGTGGCAAATTCCCACCCAAAATCCTTCCAAAGAGACCCCTCCATGCCAGGTGGGATCGTCCCCATCGTGCTGGGGGACAAGGAGGGTTTGAGCACCTGCGTGTTTGGGATTTGGGTGTGGTCATGGCAATTTTCAGGGTGCAAACAGAGCCTGTGTGGGGGTGTCAGCATTGCTGGGCTGCCCTTTGTAGCCTAATTTAGAGTGGAAAAGTAACTTGCAGGAACCTGGGGAGTGGATTAAGAAGTCTAATAAACTAATAAAATAATGCAAATAAAAATGATAATAATTATTATTATTGCTATTATTAAAATAGTATTTATTGCATATGAACATGACAATTCAGAAAAATTAAATAGCAGAATGATAAAATAATAAAAAGAATAAAATCACTATATGAAAAAGTTAAATAATAAAAATTAAACGCGATGATTAAATTAAAATAATATTAATTTTTTTTAAAAAAAATGATTAAAAATTAGCATTATGCTCGCGTTTGAGAGCGCAGAGCTGCCCGCGGAGCATCCCCGGTGCTGGGGGGATGCGGGGGGATGCGGGGGGGCCCCGCCCGGGTGCGGAGCGGGGCGGAGCAGCCGCGGTGGCCGCGGGCGGAGGCGGAGCCGCCGCATCCCGGGCATCCCCTCCGGGGGAGGCGGCTCGGCACCGCATGTGCGACGTGAGCGACGTGCAGGAGGGCAGGGCCGGCATCCCCCGGCCCCCCGGGACCCCCCGGGACCCCCCGGCATCCCGGGACCCCCGCGGGTCCCCCCGGTGCGAACCCGCTGAGCGCGGAGTGAGGGGCGCAAGGGGCGCCCCGAGGAGCCCCCATCCCACCGCAGTCTGCTCAGAGCTCCTTTTTCTTTTCTTTTTCTATTTTTTTAATTAAAAAAAATTTCATTATTTTGTCTAGTTTATTTCTTTTTTTTTTTTAATTTTCTTTTTTTCTTATTAATTTTTTAAATTTTCTTTTTAAATTTTATTCCCATTTTTCCCTTTATTTCCATGTCCCCTTCTTATTTTCGCCTCTACTCCCTATTTTATCTTCTTAATTAATTTAAAATTAATTTTAACATTTTTCCTCTTTATATCTTTCACTCCTTATTCGTTTTTAAACCACTTTTTAAATAAGTTATTTATCGTCGAGTTTTATTTTTCATTAAAAAACCCAAACAAAAAAAAAAAAAGAAAAAAGAGAAATACTAATTCCATTTCCATAATTTTCCATCATCCTCGATGCGAAATGAAGCAGGGCGTTGATTTAACGATAGATATTTTAGTTTGGGATGGCATGGGGGGGTCGGTGCCGCGCCCCCCCCGCGGAACAAAGCGCGTCCTTTGTCCGCGCTGCAGTGCGGGGCGCGGGCGGCAGGGGGCAGCAGCGGCCGCGCGGCATCCCCCCCTTCATCCTCCTCCTCCTCCTCCTCCTCCTGCTGCCCGTTTTCATTTTTTTCCTCCTCCTCCTCCTCCTCCTCGGCGCCGCAGCGCCGGACCGGCTCCGCCCCGCCCCGAAGGCGGTCCCGGCCTGTCGGGATAGAAAAGGCGGCGCGGCCGCTGCCGGCACATCGTGAGCGGAGCCGGTCGGAGCGTCAGCGCGGATTGTAGCACCACTCCTTCCCCGGCTGCCTCGCATTTTTTTCTCCCGTCTTATTATTTTTTTCCCGATTCAAAAGGAAGATATTTTTATTTTTTTGACTATTTATATTTTTTTTCATCGCGGTTGGCGGCGGAGCTCGCCCTCGCTCCCTCCCGGCTGCGCTGGGGCCGCTCCTGCCCGGCTTTGTGCCCTGCAGACCCGGCCCTCCTCTTCCTCCTCCTCCTCCTCCCCCTCCTGCCGTAAAACCTTCACGAGGTTCGGAGCAGCATCCGAAAGCGCCGCAGCCGCTCTCCCAAACCACCGACTGCAACAAAAAACCTTTTTATTTTTTTTATCTTATATTTCCCCCACGTCCATCCCCCCCCTCCCCTTTTTTTATTTCTCCTCCTCCCTCCCTCAAACGCATCAAGGTGGACGCGGAGCGCAAAAAGACCTTTGTTTTAAAAATGCCCATGGAGCTGACGCAAAGCCGCATCCAGAAGATTTGGCTTCCCAATGACAACCGCCCGGCGCTGCCCCGCCGCTGTGAGTACGGGCAGGGCAGCATCCCGGCGGGATGGAGGGATTGGGATGGAGGGATGGAGATTGGGATGGCGAGCTCTCCCCTTTCCCCGCGCCCCGCTGTTGCAGCATCCCTGCAGCATCCTCTCTGCCCAGCATCCTGCCGGTCCCGCATCCCACCCGCTGCCATCCCGTGACTCAGTGGGAAGGTGCAGCCGTCACATGGCCCCGCAGGATGCGGGGAGGTGCCGGGACACGCGTGGCCCCGTTTCCACTCTCTGGGGATTAAAAGGGAAGGGAGCAGGTTGTTCACCTCGCAGCCGGGGCGCCAGCTCAGCTGGGATTTTCACGGTGTCAAGCGGGGATTTATTAATGACAGAATTGTGAATGGTTTGTGTGGAAGGGACCGTAGAGATAATCTCCTGCCACGTGACAGAACACCTTCCACTAGATCAGATTGCTCCAAACTCCGTGCAATTAGTGTGTTTATTTATTTATTTTTTTTTTTAAGTGGCGGGATGATTAGAACAATAGATTTAGGGCAGCAAAAAACGAACCGAACACGAACCATTTGCACTTTACCGTTTAACCCTGTGGGGATGAGACAGGCAGGTGGAGGGGAAGGCAGAAATTAGTGCTGAAACTTGTGCAGTGATTTCCCCTTGTCTCTGAAGCTCGGAATATAAAAATGTTTGGGTCGTCGCGATGTTACTATCAACCAAATCTTGAATCGTGATGCAATCTGAAAGCTCGGGAAGCAGCTCCTTTAAGTCACTACACTGCCAACCTGCCAGTTGTGCGATTCCTTACTCTAAGTGAGCGTGTCAGGAATGTGCGGAGCCGGGATGGAGGGGGTGGCATCCGCAGCCTGCCGAGGGATGGAAGTGGCTTGGGTGAATCAGGCAGAATGCCTGTCTTCATCAGCAGTTTAAAGTCGCTTCTGATGTTTATTTACCTCGTCTGGACAGTTTCCCCTTCTAAATAATAATTCTTTTAAAACCAGCCATCCTCTGAACTTGCCAGCTGCTGTTGCCCGTGGCTGTGGGTCAGGCGCCCTGGAGCAGATGTTGGGATGTTCAGCCTGTGCCTGGCAAGGGCAGCTCTGCAGCGGGAGCTGCCGGGGAAATGGATTTCAGCAACAGGCTGCACATCTGGGGAGCCAAGGGGCTTTGCTTAGAGTGCGGTAAAACGTCTCCCGGCTTAATGCTTTGCACGTGTGTCTCTGTTGGCTGGATTTTTTTTTTTCCCAAGGACTGGCACCTCTGAAAGAAATCCCTTGTGCAGGCAGTGGTTTTTTGCCTCTTCGCTCACCTGGTTGCTCAGAGAGAGCTCCCTCTTGGTAGCGGGAAAAACTAACATATTTAATATATTAAGGCACCGAGGGGCTTATTAATAACATAATGTGGCTTCTAATTATTTTTCCTTGGGGTGTGGGAGCGAGCCACGCTGGGCACTGTTCNTTTAGCTTAAAAAAAAAAAAAAAAAAAAGCCTCACTCTTATTTAAACTCAGGATATTTTAAACGCGAGGTGCTATTAATTCCTCAGCAGCAACAAAGAGCGAGGGCTGGGTGGGAACGGAGGAATAACGGGGACCACGTCCAGCGTGATGCCCGCAGGGAGCGAGCGCATCCCTGGGAGCATCCTCTGCAGGGACGCTGTCCGGGTGTGAAATAATTAGCCCGATTGTGAAATAATTAGCCCGATTGTGTGTTCGCTCGCCCAGCGGAGGCTGCAGTGATTCCTTCAGCTGGCCTTTTGACGGCGATCCATTAAATTGCTGTCACGCCGCACGTCTCTCACGTAGGGGCTGGGAAAGCGGAGCCGTCGAAGGCGCTGGGATGGGCAGAGCCGGGCGAGGGGAGGGGGATGCTCCGGGAGGGAAGGAAGGGGATGTTCCGGGAGGAAAGGGGATGTTCTGGGAGGGAAGGGGCTGCCGCTGCCTCTCTCCATCCCGTCCCTGCTTTTTGCCGGGCTCGGTGGATGTGGGAGCACAGCCGGGGATGTTGGTGTTGATCCTCGCGGTTCCACGTGCGCGTGTGATGCGGGATCGGGCATCCCTGAAAAGTGTGGGAAGAAGCTGGGAAAAGGGGAATAGTACTAACAGAATGTGTGGTCTGGGGGAATACTTATCAGGAGACAGTCAAAATGCCTGAAGTAGGGAGGTGGCTGTTTTATCCGACTTTTTATAGAAGCAAATTTCCTTCCCCCTTTTTTTTTTTTTCTCCCTTCTTTTAGCCACTGGTGAAACTGGCTTTCTGGCAAACAGCAAAAGTGATGAGCTCCTCCTAAATATCCTCTGATCGAGCCTGAAAGTCATCCCTGCTCTTGACTTACCTGTCTAGATGTTGATAAGGAGTAATGAATATGTATTGAAATCCTTGATGGCTTCCCAGCAGTGGTGAATAGAAATGATGAATGAGGCTTTTGTGAAAGACTGGGAGCAAAACACTGGGTTCTGTTTCATCCCTGACACAAAGTTCCCCGGAGCCTTTTGGTTTGGGCTCAGATTCCTGGTGAAAAGTTGCTCACTGATGCCACGGTGTTTTGGGAGGTGCTTCCCAGGTGCTGTTTCATTGTCCGAGGGCAGCAAAAATTGGGGGGAGATTCCTGAATTTGGAGTGTTTAACTCTTGCAGCACCCTTTGGAGGTGACACGTGTGCCCACCCAGTGCCAACCCTGGGGCTGTCACAGCTGTCTGGAGCCACAGGGACATGAACAGTACCCAGCATTGTCCCTTACTCTTGCAGTGCTATTTGATGGCCCCAAATCCTCTTGGCTCTGCTCTTTGAGATCCTTTGTCCACTGGCAGGTAGGGAAAGGAAGAGTTTCCTTATTCAGCTATTATTCCTTCTTCCTTCCCTTGTGTGTGGGTTTTGTATAGAGCAGATTTGCACTCATAGCTTGGATGAGGATGTGAGATTGTTAGGTGGGGAAAAGTATTTTTCTGGGTGTGTTGCACAGCTCCCTTGTGCCCCAGCACAGAAAACTTGCACTTGTTATCAAAATCTTTGGGAGCTGCCCTGGGGTTTTGAAATGCAGCACAGGGTGGGGTGGGGAGGTTGCACAAAGGGAGTGAGTGTGAGGGCAGCTCCGGCCTGGGAAATTCATGAAACAGAAAAAGAGGAAATATATTAGGTAGTTTTTAATCTTTTGCCTGCTGAGTTTGCTTTGGTGTGAAACTCAGGAAAACAATGGGTGGCTCTTCTCTGCTGTCTGGGTACCAGTGCCATAACTCTTCCCTGTGGCCTTAATTTGGCTTCTCCAGATGCTGGGTTTATTTATTTTCTTAAAAGGGGAACATAATCCCATATACTTTGTATCTTCTGTGGATACCTCTCAGTTTGCCATTTCCAGATCCACTCTGACAAAAACCCATCCCAGCCCTGTCCCCATCCCTGGGAGCCCCTGGCATTGTGGTCCCACCTTCAGCAGCTGTGACAGGCAGAGCTCTGCACCCAGACCATAATTAAGCTGGGTTTTATGGCTCTGCCACCAGCCACTCACTCCCTGCATTCCTTTCCTATGAGGTCTCTGGGCTCACCGGTGGATGGAAGGGTGGGTGAGAAATCCCCTGCAGGGTCCCATCTGTCCTGCAAATGCTGCCTCTGGATTTTCTTTCCAGCTGTTTGTTGTGGTGAAGAGGGTCCTTGT
>PYHW01010409.1:17656471-17669717 GCA_013186435.1 Turdus rufiventris | reverse complement strand
AAAAAATCCCAACAACCCAGTTTGGGTTTATGAGGGAAAAAAAAGGGATAAATCACTTGGATAGCTGCTTTTAAATGCTGGTAGTTCTGTGGTTCTCTTGCCTTGTTTGTCTTCAGAAAATCCTGTTAGTTGGTTGTGTGTCAGCTAAAAATCTAGTCAAAGATTTTGGGAGATGTCTTCTGTGGGTGAAGATCTTGGACCAGACCTGTATTTCAGCACAGACATTACTGCAGGGAACAGGTCCAAAATCTTCGGCTATCCTTGAACTTTTCATGGAATTGGCCAAGCCATTGGAATGCTAAGTTGTGCTTGCCTTGATTTTAATTTTTTTTAAATTATTTTTTATTTTGGTTGCAAATGAGGAAACTTGGGCACAGAGGAGCCTGGGCCAGCTGCTGGCTCCTTGCCAACTTTGCATCCATCAGGATGTTCTTGCTGTGCCTTTCAGATTTTCTCCAGCTGCTGAAGTACTTGGAAGGAGTCTGGATAAAAACGAGTGCCTTGACGCAGGATGAGCTGGAGAAATTAACAGCTCCTGTTGTTTTTCCTTGCAGCCTGTGGGCCTCAGCTTGCCAATTCCCCCACTGTGATAGTCATGGTTGGCCTCCCAGCCCGTGGCAAGACCTACATCTCCAAGAAGCTGACTCGCTACCTCAACTGGATTGGTGTCCCCACAAAAGGTAGGGCTGGCACTGGCTTCCAGGGCAAAGCAGGAGCTCTGGTCCTCAGGAATTCCTCTAGATCAGTGCTTTGGGAGATGGGAGGTAGTGGGGGATATTTCAAAGATCCCACAGGTGAAATACCTGTGTTTTCACATCCTGCTGCAGCCCAGGTTTGCCTTCACTTTGAAGACCAAATGATGCTCTGAACCTTTTTCTCTGATGTAATTCCATAGCCCCAGCTTGCTTTAAGTGCAGAAGCTGCATGACCGAGTGATGCCCCTCATGTTGATGGTTTATTCCTGCTTTTCCCCCCTAGTTTTCAACGTTGGGGAGTATCGCCGCGAGGCCGTGAAGCATTACAGCTCCTATGACTTCTTCCGTCCTGACAACGAGGAAGCCATGAAAGTCAGGAGGTGAGTGTGGGCACCCCCTCCCTGACCCCACGTGCTGCTGAGACCCATGGCTGGCAGCACAGCTGCCCAGTTTGGGGGTGATGAACTGAGAAGTTGGGCTCTGAATTTCCCCTGGTTTTGAATTTCCCCTGCCTGCTCAAGGAGGGTTCTGAGAGCTCAAAACTGAATCTGTGTGGGATTGGTAACTTCAGGGTGGCCAGCACACCCAGAGGACATCAGGGCCATGTGTGTGTCCCCTGTTTTGCAGGCAATGTGCCATGGCTGCCCTGAGGGATGTGAAGCTGTACCTGACAGAGGAGGCCGGGCAGATCGCGGTGAGCTCCCAGATGTGCTCTGGGGTTTGGCAGCTGGGCTAGCCCCAAAGTCCTCTGCAGTCCCTGCTCTGAGGAGGGGCTGTCTGGGAAGCCAGCTCTTCGTGGTGCTAATTGAGATCTTCTGCTTTTAAAGGTTTTTGATGCCACCAATACCACCCGGGAGAGGAGAGGGATGATCCTAAACTTTGCCAAAGAGAATGGA
Organism: Turdus rufiventris; assembly: GCA_013186435.1. Classification (NCBI taxonomy): domain Eukaryota; kingdom Metazoa; phylum Chordata; class Aves; order Passeriformes; family Turdidae; genus Turdus; species Turdus rufiventris. The sequence continues at coordinate 17,668,126 of PYHW01010409.1, read as the reverse complement.
TTCAAGGTCAGTGGCATGGGGCTGATACCTGCACTGTGAAATTCACTCTCATGTAAAGTTGGTGTATCTTTCACTTGTGTTATCCTCATGGTGCTGCTGTGTGAGGCAGATTGCACTGCTGGGTTTGATTAAAAACATGAAACTTTCTTCATTCCTGTACCGAGCTGTGGGGAAGGAAGTGATGGGAGTGGGGCAGAGGGCGAGGTTGGGTCAAGCAGGGAGGAGGTTGGGTTGAGCAAGGAGCTGGCTGAATGTTCCAAACCTTGCTGGTGGCTTTCAGCTGAGCTTTGCTGTGCTTCACAGGTGTTCTTCATTGAATCTGTCTGCAATGATCCCAACGTGGTTGCCACCAACGTTATGGTAAGTGTGGAACTGGTGGAAGTGTCCTGCCTTTGTTTTCCCTCCATAGAGAGGTAGGAATGGCATCACCTTCACAAGCTCTGATCTTCTGCACTTCAGGTCCCCTGGTATCTGCTGGAGCATGGCACTGGCAGTCTAGGAGGTTCCTGGAATGTGTTGATCATTTCCTTCTCCAAGTGATAGCACCTCTCATTGCTTGCTCTTCTGTGTTGCACCTTGTTGTCACCAACAAGGAGGGGCTGGTGAGGAATGTGAAGCTCCTGGGTTTCAGTGGCTGTGAAATGAGATGTCAGGAGAGCAGATTTTGGCCTGGAGGACTGTGGGATAAAAAGCCCAGGAGGGAAGAGGGGCCCAAGAAAACTGGTTAATGTCGAAGGATCAGCTTCTCCAAGTTCAGCTGTGATGCATTCCCAGCAAAGGAGCAGCCATCAAAAGTGCCAGGATGAACAAGGAGCTCCTGGAAAAACCCAAACACAAAAAGGAAGTCACAGAGAGGATGGTAGCAAGGACAGGCAGCCTGGGAGGAATTCAGAGGTTGTCTGGGCAGCCAAGGATTGGGCCAGGAAAGACAAAGCCCTGACAGAACTGGGGGACTACAGGCTCAGTCTCAGACCAGTGCTTGGGGGTGATCATGGAGCAGATCATCCTGGAAATTCTGCTGAAGCACTGGAGGCAGGGGCTGGAGCTGAAGAATGTCTTTCCCCTGCTGGAAGCTATTGTCCCAGTGACCAACTTTCTGGGATGTTGCACACAGCCTTTTCTACAACAACAAAATGCTCAGTCTACTACTTTTTTTCTTTCCCTGCAAGCTGGACTTCTTTTTTTTTTTTTTTGAGGATTTTAATCCCTTTATTTGGAAACTAATGCTTGAAGGGTGAGAAAATGATCTCCTGGCTGAGTGTGGGATTTTGTTCCACGGGGAACTGCAGATGAATGGTGCTGTTGGTGCTGGTGTGGAAAATACACCCCAGGCCTGGGATGCTGCCACATGTGTTGATCCATTGTGTTGTCCTGTTGGTTTCAGGACTGCTTGTGAAATTACCAATGTGTAATGCTGCTGTTCAAACCCAAATCTTCAGGAAAAAGAGCCTGTTAGATTAGTTCAGGCAGGACTTAGTCTGTGAGGGTTGTGAATATTCACATTGCCTGTTTCTAGGGTCTTTCAGGCCAGCAGCTTGCAGCAAATAATGCACAGAAATGGATTAAATGTTGCCATCCTACTGTCCTGCTGCTGAGCTGGGATAAGCATCTTGTCTATGCTTGTGTACTTCCCTTTCTCAGCTTGAATTTGACCCTGATGGAGTTTATTTTTTAGCCATTAGGAAGCTGAGTTTTCCTGCTGCTGGGTGGTAAAGGGCTACCCCAGTTCTTGGGAGAATGGGAGTGGATGATGAGTGTCTAAACTTAACCATGCAATGGTTGATACCAAATTCTCCCACCTTATGCTTGGTTTGGGGTCTGGTTTGCTTCTTTTCTGCTCTGTGATGAGTGATGACTATAAAGCACTCATCACTTACTTTCAGCTGATCACTGGATCTTGGCAGGACTTTAAAATTCCAGATTAGCATTGTCTGGCTTGGAAACCTTCCTAACCTTTCCTTGTGGCATTTTTTTTCCTATTGCAGGAAGTCAAATTGTCCAGCCCAGATTACCGGGACTGTAATTCCACTGATGCCATGGAGGATTTCATGAAGAGGATCAATTGTTACCAAGCCAGCTACCAGCCTCTTGACCCTGATGACTATGACAGGTAAGAGACCTCGACTTCTTGAGCTGCCTTGAGCACCTGCCCTTTCCCAGTGAACAGTGAGGGGTGGAGCTGGATTTCACTTTGTCTTCAAGCACCTGGCTGTGCTAGAATGATTTATGGCCTGGCCTCACCTGGGATTCAGGCCTTTTGCAGGAAAATGCTGGTTTCCCCAGGCCCTGTGCCAGGGAAATGGGCACTGATGCCTTCCTGGGCTCAGATGAGCTGTTTTCAACCTTGCTCTGCAGGTCTAAGTGCAAAGGCTTTGGGAAAGCACTTAGTTGGAGTGGTTGAGATGCTTTTTTCATTGTCCCAGTTAAAGGAAGGGACTGCTTGGCTCAAACTGCAGGATTGAGTAAGCCCTGTGGCTTCTGCCTGGTTGTTGTGTGCCTTGGAAGAGGTTTGCTGTCCTGCCTGACTCTGCAGGCACCTCCCAGCCTCTCCACTGCTCACAAACACATCTGTGTGCCCTGCACCGATTGTCCCAGTGGTGCTGATCCCTGTCTGGGGAGGAGCATGTTCCCTCTGAGTCCTGTTTAATCCTCTTTACTGCTGCAGGAGGAGGGGTGGCGATTACACTGCTGCTATTCAGCTCTCTATACCTGTTGACTCCCTGCTGAAAATAGCCTGCAGGAAATCCTCTGAGCCTGTGATTACATGGGCAGAGATAACTCACAGGGCTGCTTTTGAGAATGACGTCTGTCTGTCCCCAGGGAACTTTCTCTCATCAAAGTCATCGACGTGGGCCGGCGGTTCCTGGTCAACAGGGTTCAGGATCACATCCAGAGCAGGATTGTTTATTACCTGATGAACATCCACGTCCAGCCCCGCACCATTTACCTCTGCCGGCACGGCGAGAGCGAGTTCAACCTCAAGGGCAGGATTGGAGGGGACTCTGGCCTCTCCAACAGGGGCAAGAAGGTGAGGGAGGAGGAAAATAATTCTCCTGTGGCTTCCAGGAGTTATCTGGCTGTAAGGCTACACTTACTGGGAAGTAGGGAAGGAGGTCCATTGGGAAGCTATGGACCAGGAATTAACCTCTTTTTACTGTATCCCACAGTTTGCAGAGGCACTGAACAAATTTGTGGAAGAGCAGAACCTGAAGGACCTCAAAATTTGGACCAGCCAGCTAAAGAGGACAATCCAAACAGCAGAAGCTCTCCAGCTGCCCTATGAGCAGTGGAAGGCTCTCAATGAAATCGATGCTGTGAGTATCTGTGCACCCAGAACAGCTGGATGGGGCTGGCTGTTGCTTCACAAGAAAAAGTGGTTTTGTCTGGTGGCTGTGCTGGTGCTGTTTGACTTGAACATATCCAATAACCTCATGGTTGTCCTTCCCTGGCAGGGTGTGTGTGAAGAAATGACCTATGAAGAAATCAGGGAGCAGCATCCAGAGGAATTYGCTCTGCGGGATCAGGATAAATATTACTACCGTTATCCTTCTGGGGAGGTAGGTCTGCGGGGACACCTTCAGACACAGGACTTTTATGAAATGTGACCTTTTTTTTTTCTTCATTTTGTCCTCTACTCTTGAGCAAAGGAGCAGTGAGAGCTCCAAGAAATGAGAATTAAGAGATCAGGGCTCATGTTTACTTCTACCTTGAGCTCTTGTGAAATCTTTGCATATGAAGACCTCACTAAGAAGTAATTCACTTAACAAACAGTCCCACTGATTTTATAGCAGATTAGTAGGGAAAGGTCTCTGGAGGTTTCCAGTCCAACCTCCATCATTTTATCTGTTCAGTTTTGTGCTGCCCCAATTTTCTTTCATTTCCAAAAAAATTAATTTTCACCTTGTTCTCAGTATCATTCCCTAGGGGTTGATGGTAATAGCTCTGTTCCTGGCAGTCTGCTTTCAGGGTGTGACACAATGAGGTGGGAATTGTCATCAGTTCTGGATGATACTTTAGGCTGTGAATTGAGCTAGTTATCCCCAAATTGAAAGTCATGCCCTTAGATATTTCAGAAAAATCTTTGGAGATACCCTTGTGAACCTGTATCTAACAGAAGAATATGTGGAGAGGTTCTATCTTCAAAGCCTTTGTTGCTTACCTTTATTAATTTTCCAGGATTGAGCTGTAATTCACTGAGGTGTGAATGGCTCCTTCTCTGACAGAAGAATTAAACTTCCAGAGTAGCCTGAGGATGAGGATTTATTTGTTTTTAGCAGTTTGTTGGTTTATCAGAGGCATGAAATCAGGAGGTGTACCAAGATAAGGACTGTTTCTTTGGGATGCTCATTGCATTGATCCCATGCCTCACCTCCTTTCCCTTCTGTCCCAGTCCTACCAAGACCTGGTGCAGCGCCTGGAACCAGTCATCATGGAGCTGGAGAGGCAAGAGAACGTCCTTGTCATCTGCCACCAGGCTGTCATGCGCTGTCTCCTGGCATACTTCCTGGACAAGAGTGCAGGTGAGCTCCCTGTCCCTGGAGAGAGGATGGTATTCGCATCCTGGAGTGTGCATCTCTTTGCTGTGGGGTGAAGGAGTCTGAACCTGCCTTTGGAGGGGAGGTGGGATAACCCTCCTTCTTTGCTGTCTCTGCAGATGAGATGCCCTACCTGAAATGTCCCCTGCACACGGTGTTGAAGCTGACCCCGGTAGCCTATGGTGAGTGAGACCTTCCTAAACATGCCAGGAGGGTTGACTTGTACCTTCTCCTGAATCCAGGCAGTCTGGGAGAAAAGCAGGGATCTGTGCTGGGGCACTTGGTGACATCCTGGCCTTGCTGATCTCTTTGTGCTCCTTTCTGCAGGCTGCCGGGTGGAATCCATCTCACTGAACATTGAAGCAGTCAACACGCACAGAGATCGACCAGAGGTGAGTGTTGTTTTTCCCTGGAGCTGTCCTTTGGTGTCCCCTTCCTGTCCCCTGTGGTCAGCTGGCAGTGGGAACTGCCAAATACTGCCTGGGGTGGGCATGGGGAGATTGCTCAGCTGGGTGCTTGGAAGTGCTGCTGGAAGACTGGGAGCATCAGATGTGTTCTTGCTCTGCCAAGTCGTGGCCAGCTGAGGGTTTTCCAGGGGAAAAGGACTGTTGCATGTTCCTGCTTCCTGGTGTATGTGCCCAGGGAAAACTCCTCCCTGGTCTCTGACTTTCCCTGCATGGTCATCCACTTGCCTGAGCAGGGGATGGAGCTGTGGATGGAGAAGGTGACTTCTCCCAGCCCTCCCAGCTGCCTGGCAGAGCCTGGGCTCAGTGCTTGCCCTACATCTGCCTCGAGGGTCTTTTTTCCTGGTTATACCCGTGGCTCTCTGTCCCTCTGCAGGGTGGGGTGGGAGGTGGCAGTGCCGGGCTGGGGATGCTCTGTGGAGGAGACCCCTCCTGTAGAGAAAAATTCCTGTAAGGTTGGGTCCATCTGCCAAGTGCTCCACTGGAGCTCAGAGGCCAGAACAGGAGGATGCAAACTCAGTGTCAGGGCTGGGCAGCACCCATGTCCCAAGATGCTGGGCCATTTCCAACTTGTGCTTAGTGGTGGTGGAGCCCAAAGCGATGCTGGAGAGTTGGGGCTGTCCCCTTTTGGCCCACATCTCCTTTCCTTTGCTTCCCCTGTCAGGTGGCAGCACCTGAGCCTCCTGTCCCTCCCTGCAGCTGTAGGGGGGAAGCCAGCCCTTCCCCCTGCATGGGGCCATGGATGCCCTGCTTTGCCACCCTCTCTGGGCATGGCAGCAAGGCCTCATGGGGTGAGACTCGTGCCAAGTGCTTGGGTGCCCCTGCTCAGCTTTGCCTCCATCCCTCCTCGCTTGAGTTGGAGCTTGGCGCGGTGCTGACCCTCGCTGGCTGCTCTGCTCCCACTTCCCAAATCTTCCTGATCAGCCTGGGCTGGCTCATCTTCCCTCTTCTTGCTTTCACTCCTCTCTCTCTGGGTGGAGGGACCAGCTTTGAGAGGAGACTGATGGGCACCTCTGTGTGTGCAGTCATGGCTTGATTGCTGCTGGGTGTGTTCACCTACCTGTACTTAGTTTTTTTGTCAGCATGAGACTCAGATGAGGAGAAAATCTGTCTCATGTCTGAGTGCAGAGCCTTTTTTATTTACTTCCTCTTCTGTGCTCTTAAACATTTTGCATCAGGGTTTTTTTTTTTTGTGTCCAGAGCATTTCAGTGCATCCTTTGCTCATTGACAGCGACTGTGGGGAAAAGCAGAGGCCACTTTAAGATAAAAAAGAAAACCAGAGCAACTTGCTTCTTTTTTTCTTTATAACTGTCGCCTTCTTCCTTTTTTCTTTATTTTGCTTTATTTTTTTATATTTACTTTTATTTTCTTTGTCTCACTTTAATTTAGGAAGCAAAGAAGGGACCTAACCCGCTCATGAGACGTAATAGCGTTACCCCTCTAGCAAGCCCAGAGCCCACCAAAAAACCTCGCATCAACAGCTTTGAGGAGCATGTGGCTGTTTCTTCTGCCCTGCCAGGCTGTGTTCCTCAGGAAGTGCCCACGCAGATGCCGGGACAAGTTAGTTGAACTCTTCTTTTTTTTTTTTTTTTTTTTTCCTTTCTTTTTTTTTTTAGTCTTTTTTTTCTTTTTGTTGTTGTTGTTTTATTGTTTGTTGTCCTCCTGTCACTCTGAAGCTGAGGAGCTGCTTGCACTTGTTGTAACCTGTGCTGCTGTCTGAGGTGCATCTTCCTCCCACGGCTGCTGTCCCTGCCTGCCTTGGGTCACTGTTGATCCTTTCTTTTGGTTTTTGAGAGTGTCTTAGACTTCCCACCAAGCTCTAGGCTGCATTAATTAGTGCCTTCATCATCCAGCATGAGGGGTCTCCTCCCTGGAGTGAGCAGGAACAAAGGGCTTGTACCTTCCCTCTGGGTTTGCTTGGCTCCAGTGTAGACCTGACCGTGGCAATAAACCAAATGTTCTTGTGCTCCTCTTCAGGAGGAGCTGCCAAGACTCACCTTTGGCTGGAAAGGTCTCCCTCATCCTGGAGCTGTAGGCAAAATGGACCAAAATTGAGTAGCAGGCTCTTGGAGTGGTGAAACCCTGTGGGCAGCTGCCAGGGTTCTCGTGTGTCCTCTCCTCTTTCACCCACCCATGAAGGGACATAGGAAGAAAGGCCTTGCTTGCTGCTCACTTCTCCAGGCACAAACCCCTCTCCTAGGCTCACTGAGTCCTATATAATCTATAGGAGCCTTTGCCATGCTGCCCTTGTCCCCAGCCGCCTGTTGGATCTTGCTGCCTTGCCCAGCCCCTGTCCCTGCTGTCTGTGTTGGTGTGATGTCCTTTCTCCCCTCCTCACCCAGACCCTGAGCAGCTTAGGAATGGCTCTGTGCCCCCCATTTGCTCTGCTTGGTTGTTGCTTTGCATGAGCCTCCCAGGACAGCTGGCCCTGTCTCAGCTCCCAGGGCTCTGCTTGGGCTGCTTCAGCCTCACAAAAAAATTTTCTGTCAGCTCTGGCTGCCTGGTGCCCCTCACTGCTGTCCTGTCCTGGTGTGGAGTTACTGATGCCTCTCTGTTCTTTCTGTTCTGTCTTTCTGCAGCCTTTACTAGGGAAGGCATGCCTGTAAGTACCTTCTTGCGTCTTTTTCCCCCTTCCAACCCTTTTTCCGTGTCTCTTGCCATCCTGCTGGGTTGTTTTGTTGCAAAATCCAGATGGGGTGTGGATTTCTTGGCGTTAATACTTGGCTGTTTTGGATGGGGGGGGGGATTTGTTTTAGGAAAGGTAAAGAGGAGACTGGGTGCTGGTTGTATCCTAGCTTGATGAAATGTCCCAATTTTGTTGTGAAATGAAGCAAATTGTCCGTTTGATGATGCCTGTTGGTGATGGTATTGGGTTTTCCTGGAGTTGTCTTCTGTGTGGTACTGTAGGTGAGAGACCTGGGTGCTCTGCCCTTCCTGAGGGCTCTGAGGTGTGTCTGTGACTGATGGCACCGGGGAGGTATCTGAGAAGCTCCTGACCTTCTCAGGAATGGGTTTTCTGGAGCTGGATAACCCTGGGACCAGCCATCTGCAGTTCTGCAAACTTGGATTCTTGAAACAGTCAGCCTAGATGTTGTGGGCAGAGTGAATGGAAGTTGTCCTTCTCTACTTCTGTTAAGAAAGCAAAACATCTTGAGCATTTGATGCACTAATTATGAGTAATCAAGGCTCTGGTTTGGCTTAGTGCTGTTATATCCCTGAGGAACAGGAACAGGACAGCTCCTGGACAAATCTGAAGCCTTCAGACTTAATTAATGCTACACTGAGTTGAGAGCAGCAGTTGTGCTCAGATGTCTGGGAAGACTTTGGGGCTGAGCTGATACTGGAGAGTGTCCAGGGGGTCTTTTTGCCCTCTGAGGGCCAGTTGAAATCAGCAGGGCCAGTTCAAATCAGGATGCCTGTGAGCATCCCTGGCTTGGGTTGTTTTGTGGGCTGAGGATGGAGGGATCTGCTTTAACATGGCCAGGCCAGAGCTCAGCTCTGCTTGCCTGTAGCAGCTGTTGAATCTCAGATTTCTTCCCCTTTCAGAGTAAATATTTTTGAGAAAAAGAAAGTTAGGGCTGTAGCACTTGGCTTTGCTGGTGGATGGGTTGGGTGGGATCACTGTGAGTGTAGAGGTTGAGTTGCTCAGCATGGCCTGCATGCCTGTGATCCTCCCCTTGCTGCTCATGGCCACTACAGCCCCTGATGAAACCTGACCTCTTGGGCTGCTCTGAAAGCATTTTAGTTTTTGTGGTTTTCAAATCTGTATTGTAACAAAAGGCACTGCATGCCTTGGTGCTGGCTGGGACACTGAAAGCACTCTGGTGTTGAGTTTGGGAGATGGAGGTGTCAGATTTTGCTGGAGCTGGTTACCCAGCAAGTTAAAATCTCCAGCTGCTGGGAGCCTGTCTAGTGTGGGACTTAAAGGCTGCTTTTGTGGGGCCCATAAGGACACACCAAAGCCAAGGCTTGGGTGATCTTCACATTGCTGTAAGCTCTGGGACCCTGCTGTCTTGTTTGGTCCCTCACTGTCACCACCTGTATGGGGAGGTGGAAAATGCCTCCTTCACAACTTGCACCAGGGGTCTGGGTTGGTAGTGGGAGCTTCACTGCATCAACCCTCACTGTTGGGGTCTTGACCCCCATCCAGGAGGAGCAGGGGACAGCTGGAGAGGCTGGGGACATGGCTGAGACCTCAGAGTCCTCCTGGCTGTGGGATTGAGCTGACTGGGGGTTATGGGACTACCTGGAGTGATGATTTCCTTTTGCTTGGTTTGTGAGCCAAACTGCACTTTTGAACAGTCACCTGATCCCCCTCCCTTCTTCTCCCCTTCACTTTTCATGCTTAAAAAGAAGACCCGTTTGTCACTTTCTCAAAGTTTTCTCTTTGCTAATATTTCCAAGGTAAATGGCTGTGATGCATGTGGCTTTTCCTAACCCTCCTCCTGTCTTCTTAGATAACAGCTCTGCCTTGTAGCCTGGCTGGAATTCCTGGTGCTTGTAAGAGGCAGCTTAGGTAGTAAAAGCATTAAAAAAAAAAAAAACAAAAAAACAAAAAACAAACAAAACAAAACAAAAAAAGGTTCCTTCCTAGCTGTTTCCAAGTCCTTTTTTCCCCCTCCCTTGTTTCATGTAGTTCTGTGAGTTGGGAAATGTCCTTGTTGGTCCCCTGAGTTTCTCCTGGAGCAGATACTCTCTTAGGGGCTGGTCCTGCTTGTGTTTAACTGGTTGTCTCTGGTTTTGTGGTCCTCACCACGTGCTGGTGGGTACCTGCTGTCATTACTCTGTACCAGGGCTGTGTCTGGAGCATCTCTTGGGCCCATGAAACCTCATGGGGTGTCACCAGAGGAGTTGTGTGCTGCTCTACCACTGGTGGTGGTTGGTCCTTGGCATGGCCAGTGGGAGCTGCTGCCTGTTTTTGGCATTGCCAAGGATGGACAGACAGTGACCTTGTCCTTGGCAGGCAGAGGGGACACTGCCCACCCTCAAGGGGAGTGAGAGAGTGATGGTGAACTGGGCTGTGTGAATGAGCACTGTGGTTCCCTGTCACCATGGACCAAAGAGCATCTTCAGAAGGGCAGACAGGGTGGGGTGGGAGGGTTGCCTTGGGTTTAGCTCCGTTTTTAGGGATATCTAAATTCTACCCTGCAGTTAAAGCAGGCAATGCCTGAGGAGGGGGTGAGCAGTGATTCTGTCACCTGCCTCTCTCCTGGCGTGGGCAGTGTCCTCTCCTCTGTGGTGGGTGCTTTGTAGTGACCTGTGCGTGGCTTTGTTCCTCCTCATCCCCTTGTTCATGTGTTCTAGAAGGTGCTGCCGTGCTGGACCCTGACCCAACTCTCCTTCCCCTCTCATTCCAGAACATGAACAACTCCCAGAAGCCGTCGTGACTCCGTGAGCACCGCCGGCGCCGCCAGCTTCTCATCCCATCGCCATTCCCGAAGCTTGCTCACCCTCCGGGCCCCTCCAGCTCTGGCTGTGTGAGCCCCACGCTGGGCTGGCTCTGCTCACACTGCCCATTCCTCCCCAAACCCCGTGCTGCTCAGGGGGGGATGCAGGAGAGCCGAGGAGGAGCAGCCCAGCTCCCTCCAGGGGTCACCACCAGTTCCTCAGGCTGCAGCGTTTGCTCTCCTCTCCAGCATCCTGTTAGGTCGTAGCGAGCTGTAAAGTGCTTCTGTAGTGCACAGGAGTTTCCTTTTCTTCTCTTTTTCAGTGGTTTTGATCTTCTGTATAGATGATTGGTACCCATCCAGCTCTGGGTGGGGTGTGTGTATATATGTGGATGGTGCGGGGTTAGCAGAGAAATAGGGGGAAGGGGGGTGGGTAAAGGGGTTTTGCATTTTTTTTATTATTATTAATGTTGTTAATTATATTTGAATAAGCCCCTAACATGTGCTGTGCTGCAGTCTCTCACCCACACTACAACTGGTCACACATGCCAGCCTGGCTCATGCAGCTCTGTGAGCACCAGGAAAGCAGCTGTGTGAACTCCTTCACTGCAACAACTGCTGGGTTTAATAAAAAACAACAACCCATTCTTCCACTTTTCCACTTTTTTTTTTTTNTTGCAGAGAATATAGATCTGCTGCTAAAATAGGTTGAAAGAAGCCTGCAGTGCATGTGGAACCATGCCAGCAAGGGCTTGGGTGATGCTTTCATCTTGGGGAGCACCCAGGGATCATCTGAGCTCAGGCATGGGTTGAATTTTGGGGAGGCTGAGCACTGTTTGAGGTGCTGTGCTGGTACTTCATCTTCCCTTTCTTCTGTTTTAGATGAAAGTGGAGGGTTTGAATCCCAATGCTTAGATGCATTTTGTGGACACACAGGTCTCATGGAGGTGGCCAGAGGTCTGGCTGGGTTGCAGGAGTCCCTGTCTGACTGCAAAAAGCCACAGGAAGGGACAGTTTTGTGTCTATTTTTTAAATTTTATACACACACAGGTGTGTGTGTGTATTTCTATGTACTTAGAAACTGCTTGGTTTTTGCACTTTATTTGTGGCAGAAGCATAACTACTTTATTTTTTGTCCAAGTTGTGCCCCTTAACAGGGGAAGCCTGAATACAGGCAACTTTTTCTGTTTGTTTTTAATTGTATTTTGCATGCTGGAAAGCTGGGACTACAAAATAATAGTAGTTACAGTTTGAGGTGGGGGGAACAG
>PYHW01010409.1:17629679-17656299 GCA_013186435.1 Turdus rufiventris | reverse complement strand
TTTTTTTTTTTTTCCCAGCTACGTGCAGCATCTTCTCCATGCCTATCTCATGTCTTTATTTTTTAGCTGGAGGCAGCACTAGGCTGGGGAACTGCAGCTGGGATTCATCCTTCCCATGGCTTTCCCCAGTGTCCTGTGTAGGGAGCACCATCCCCAGAGCTGGCAGGGGAGAGGCTCGGTGGAGAAATGCTATTTTTGTGAGTGTCTGTTTTTCCTTTGGGAAAAGGCGAACCACAGTGCCTCGCGCTTCAGCCTCGCGCTCGGAGCGGCACCGACGGCGGGAGGGCGCCGGGGCCACGCTCAGCCTGTGTCCCCTGGGTGGGGACAGTCCTGGCAGTGCCCTGCCTCTGTGAGCTTGTGCATATGTGTATCATAGTCCTGTACAGATAAAACAAACGACACTCCCCCCTCCTTGCTTTATTTCTGTTTAAATAACCTCATTAAAAGCGACTTCTCCCTCTGTGCCCTGCGTGGCATCTGCGCTTTTGGTTTCTCTGCCTTTCACACAAATGAATGTTTTGGGGAGGCCACTCGCTTGGCTCTTGTCATCTTCCTCCTTCACGGGGAGTTTTATCTCTTCCCCCTCCTCCTGCTGCAAAAAGATAAGCCGGCAAACACAAACATGACGTCTGGCTGCCCCGAGATCAATCCTGTACACGTGAAACTGCGCGGATGTTTTGGTGTGTATTTGTGTGTGTGTGTATATATATAAATATATATATATCAAACAGAAAAAACCCACCCCAAAATGGCCCTAAACTTTGCTCCTTTGGTAATAATAGATGTCTTAGTAGCTCTACAAAAACCTGGAATTTGAACATGGTGGTTTTTTTCCAGCACTCTTGGACTCCTTCTGTGCTGGAGGGGTTGGTGGGATGGTGTCAGTCCTGTGCCATCACACCTGCCCCAGAAAACTTGCTGTCCCTCTCTTCGGTTAACAGAGCCAAGGACTGGGCAGTTGATGCCACAGCCAAGGCAAACTGGGAGAGAGGACATGTCAAACCACACCAATGATTTCTTCCCCCATTTTTTTTTCCCCTCTCTGGTTTGTTTTCCTTTGTGATACTTGAATTTATTTTTTTATTTTTTTGTTTTTATAGCAAAGCGCTTTTTATTTATTTAATGTATACTGCAAAGCTTGGAGAGAAGGGTGTAGTTACTTGGGATTACTTTTTTTTTTTTTTTTTAATTTGTGGTATGTTAACTGTTCTGTATATACATCTGGAATAATTGCCTGATATAAAGCTGTGCCAGCTTAAAAACAGGGTCTGCCTTTCAGAAATTTGTATATTTTGCAGTTGCTGGACCAATAAAATATCTTGTTGAAATACAGACATGACTTGATTCTTCCTGGTGTCAGAAATAATGCTCTCAGGCCCTAAGGGGCACCTGCTACCTCTCATATGTTCCTGTGCATCATAATTAAAAACTCATAAAAGAGAGATTGTGAATGCTCCATGCCTGGAAGTGTTCAAGGCTAAGTTGAAAGGAGCAACCCTGGTCTAGGGGAAGGTGTTTTACAAGCCATTCTATGAATTCTGCAACTGTCAACACCTACTTAGGACAAGAAAATTCCCCCCAAGCTCTCTACATGCTACATCACTCTTGAGTAGAGAAGTGAGGCACCTAGATCTACATCTAGGTTGCAAATTAAGCAGGACTAGGCAGTTATTCAAACTAAGTCTAGTTCTTGAAATTAAATACCTGGCTGCTGAATGAAGGGCTGGACAAAAGCTGTCCCCTGACCTCAGGGCTGTTTTTGCCCTAAAGGCAGGAAAACAGCAGCTGCCACCTGCAAGAAAAGTTCCCTGTAAACCTCTATGTGGGCTTTTTATTAATTTAGTAATTATTTATTGTTCCAGAGAAGAAGTGGGAGAAGGAAGGGGAAGGTGTAATTTGACATGATGCTCTGGAGCACACCTTGGGTGGATGCTTCTGTGATTAGAGCTTTGTCCCACTGTAGGATTTGTATCTCTAAAGCTTGTGAGGAGTGAAAAGGGGCTAAAAGCTGCAGGCTGCTGTGCATCCCAGCTCAGCCGTGTGCTTTGGCTCCTGCTGGTTGATGTGCAGCCCTTGCTCTGCCCTCCCTTGGGCTGTCTTTGGGCCAGAGCTTTTTTGGGGTGCCCAGGGATCATCTCCCTTCTCCCAATTGCCCTCTGCTCCAGGGCCCTCACCAAGGAGGGTACTCTCTCATTTTAAGTGGGATGAGGCATCTGCAATTATATTTTCTAGGTGGCCATGCTCACCCTTGTGTGCATCCTGAGGGCAGCAAGGACCCTGTGCTCTACAGAAAATCCAGCAGCCATAAGATTTTTTTTTTTAAGCCATTCTTTTTATCTCTAGCAACCTGGCTGTGTCTTCTTGAACCTTGTAGAGACAAAACACTTGTGTTTTAGGGCAAAGAGTGTAACCTTGCAGGGAATCCTGCAGGGGCTCTGATAACACCTCCAGCCAGGGTGGGCTGAGGTCACCCCAAGCCACAACATCAGAGCAGCTCCCCTGCCCTCCCCAGGGGCTGTTTGGAAGCCGTGATAAAACCTTGTCCTTGTGGGAACAGCACGGGAGGAAGGTTTTGCCTTCCTGGGAATGGTTTTGGGCAGCATTCCCAAGGCTGCTCTGTAAGAAAATCCTCCTCCCTGCTCCAAAAATCCATCTTCCTTTTTCCATGTGCACGATGGGGTTTGTGCTATGCCACCCCAGTAAAGGAAGGGAGTCGGTGCCATCCTAGGCAGCATCTTTGGTTTTTCTTGTGTGATGCATTTTGTAGCAGCATCCTCGAGGCAGTGCAGCTTTAAAGGTTACATTCGACAGCAGGAACATTTCCCTGCTCCCAGCCAAGTCCCATATTATTAAAAAAAAAAAAAATTAAAAAAAAAGGAATAAACCCCCAGCTCACTGCTGGCAAACAAGGCAAGAGAACTTGTGATGGCTACAAAAAAAAAAAAATAAAAAGGGCAGAGCAGTCACGCTGGCTGACTCAGCTGTGATTGATGGCTCAGGAATGTGTCTGGGATTAACTAAACCGCGGGCAAACCTTTACAGTGCAGCACATTGGATGAAGCACAGCCAGCCCCGGCTCACCTGCCTCTGGCTGGGGAGTGACTGCCCAAACGTCATGGGATGGAGGGGATTTTTCTTCTTTTTTATCCATCTGTGAGAAAAAAAAAACCAACCAGTTATTTTCGGGAATTGCTATGCGAGGGAATTATTTGCAATATTTCCAGGTGTCTAGATGCACTTGTGCAGTTTTGCTGCAACCAAGATGTCCTGGAAAGGAGTATATTTATGCTGAGATGTGGAAAATTGATTTTGTAGCTCTGTGTAAACCACAGGTTTGCTGCTCCATGCCTAAACTCTGCCAAGTATCAGGGTCCCCTCTCCATCCCTGTGTTGTATTCATGGTTAATGGAATCCCATGGGGATGTGAATATTTGTCCCTCACATTTCCCTTGCTCCTGCATCCAACTGTGTCCCCTTTGAGGCTGAGTGGTGTGGTGGGTAGAAAAAGTGTATCAAAATTGAATTTATTTGTCAGCAATGCTGGAAGACACTACATCATGTGGGTGGAGTAGTGGTAAGAGTCAACACCAAAAGCCTTGACACAACCCCAAAATTCCTGATCCAGCTGAAGATGTTCCTGCTCATTGCAGGGGGGTTGGACAAGATAACCTTAAAAAGTTCCTTCTAACCCAAACTATCCTATGATTCTATTCTAGGAAATTAATTTGCAGTGCTTACATCAAAGTCAGCTCATCTCTCACGTTCCACCTGGAAGTGCTCTGCCCTGTGGTCCAGCCCCAGGAGCTGTGCCTGCTCTGGGGATGCTCCAGATCAGCTGGTGGTGGGCTAAATGCCTTGAGAGGTCTTCTCTGGATTTTATCTCCCTCAACCCTAAGGAAAATCTAATTTTCACTCTGACAGTGTCACAGAGGCTGGTGAGCTTCCGAGATAAAACCCAGCTGATGCCTCTGTCCACCCAGCTTGCTGCACAGTGAGAAGATTATTTTTTCTCTTGCTGATCTAAGACTCAGGTCTGACATGGTCTGAAGGGACAACATTCAGCATCCCCCAGGCTTTACAAATTGCTTCTCCCTTTGGCAGAAGGTGCAGACTCTGATATTTCACCCACTCCTGGCCGGACACCAGCAAACATTATTTGGTCTTCGCTTTAAGAGGTATCTGAGTGCTCTTTGTACTGATTTGATGTTGGTGGCTTGGAAAAGAAGTTAGAGAAGTGGGTGGCAGCAGAGGTTGTGACCAAAAAACGCAGCTGGATTAGAGCTACAAAGAGAAACAGTAATTAAGACCTAACGACTAATTATCGTGGGGGAGGGCAGCTCAAGAATGAGCACAGCCCCAAATCCAGATATTTCTAGCTGCAGCTCAAACCCCACAATTAAGCTGTGATTTTGGTCATTATGAGGAGATATTTCCAGAGCTGGGTCTTGCCCAGGTTCGCTGCCTTCACCCACTCAAATGACTGCCTGAGCATCAGCAGAAAGAAAACCCAGCATTTTGATAAATGTCATCCAAACCAGACTGGAGAGCCTGTGTTGGATGCCTCCACCAAAGCTGGGTGCCAGCCTGTGGGCAGAGCTGGAGACGGAGAGAGGAGAAGGCTTTCTGGCTAGCAGGGGATGAGTTGGTTTAGAGGCTGGTGGCCCCTAAAAATACCAATGTCCTCCCTTGGGAGCCCCACAGTGCAGCAGCACGCAGAAGCAAATGTCACCTTGCATTTCTCTGCTTCTTGGTCCATCTCTCCCCACTGTCTTGGGGTGACTGTATGGTGTTTGTATCCCCATTGTCTGCTCTGTTTGTGTTGAATATTGAGTTCTGCAGCTTTAAGATTGGCTCCAGGAGTGGAGGGGGAGAGGAGAGGTGCAGAGTTTGTTATCAGAGGTGGCACTTGCTCCCCAGCATCCTTCACACAGACTGTGCTGTCTGCACTGGGCAGCAGGAGAGAGCTCTCCTTTGCTCTTGGTTAGTTTTCCTGGCTAGCTGAGGCACAGAAACTCCCTGGACTGTGTATTTTATTTTTTTTTTTTCCTTTTTCTTGGAGTTGTTTGAACCTGCTCTGGACTGAAAACCCAGAGGAGCACTGGGAGCTCACACCTGTGGCACACCTGGGCTGTGACATTTCCCAGTGCCAGAGGGACTGAGAACAGCCTGAGTGAGCCAGGCTGCACCCACGGAGGGGACTCTGCTGGATTTGTCATCTCCTCGGAGCAGTGAGAGGTTTTGCTGGTTAGTATTGTTCATTTTGTGCTGGGGAGTGCTTTGCCTGTTAAATAAACAGATTTTTTTTTCCACTTCTCTCTGAGGAAATATTTCCCTGAACCAGCTGGAGGAGGGACTGCTTGAATCCCTTTCCTAGAGGGACCCCATTCAGAGGTTTTCTCCCAGATTTGCCCTGAACCAGGCCAGTCATTCATCACAGGGCACTGATCCATCAGTGACAGAGGGGGACAGGGAGCTGTGGCTGTCACAGAGGTGCCTGGTCACCCCATCCTTGGCTGTCAGGGTGATGCTGGCCCCAGTGCTCGTGGCTGATCGCTTTCCTGCCTCTCCCACTGCTGGTGCTGCAGGGACTGGACGTACCCTGCCAGTCCAGGGCTGCTCTTTTCCCTTTCAGGCTGTATTAATGTCACCCGGCCCTATCAGTGACACCACAGTGGTGCCCTGACTCACTCCCTCCTCCTCCTGCCAGCCTTGGTTCACCTGTGACAAGTTCAGATGTGCTCTCCTGCCACACATCCACCACCTTCTCTCTGCCTGCCTCATCCTTCAGCATTGTTTTGGTATTTTGTCCCAGTCTTTCATCCACCTGGGCACATTCTCAGTGAATTTTTACATCAGTGTGGATGAGCCCAGCTTTTTGAAGTCACTTGGTGCAGGGAGGTTGTTATCTGGCTATAAATTACCCAGCAAGGACTGGCTGCTGTATAAGCAAGACATAGGAAAATAATAAAGCATTCATCATAATTAATCTGTAATAATGACTGGAATGCCTTTCCAGGCCTGTTAACTAGTTTATGGTGAATATTGCTGAGCATGGCCACTGCACAGAGACTGATTTAAGCCTCTTTTTGGGCACAATTTTGCCCAAATTTTGTGATGGTGTCTGTTGCAAAGGTGAAAGAAGTCCACCAGAATCCCTTATATAAAATCTCGCAGGAGTCAGCAAATCCTGGAGAGAGATGGGACAGGGAAGAAACTGAATTAAGCCAGAAAAGTTGTAATAAAGGATTTGAAGTACTCATGGTTACAGCTGGCTGAAAAACAAGGATCTCGGTTCACCAGATATCTTCTTTTTAAAATAAAAATAAAAATAAAATTTTAAAAAATTTAAAAAATTTTTAGAAAAGTAAAAATAAAAATAAAAATACCTTCCTGTCCAAATGGGATGGAAACTGACATTTTTCAAAACTTCTGAAGCTTTTTGACCTTGTGAACTGACATATCATTTTCCATGTTTTGCTGAAGATGTTTTTAAAGAAGCATTGGCCTTTAAAAAAAAAAATTGCCTTGTTGGAAAAAACACTGCACTGGAGTAATGCTGGGAGAAGAAGAACCAGTGATGGGAGAATGGGGGTGACCCTTTATCACTCATCAGAGATGAAATGAAGTTTCCATCACCCTTATCTTGCCCAGGGCTGGACTCCCACCTTATCCACACACCAGGCAGCTCCAGGGAGAGCCAGCAGAGAGGAGCAGCAGCCTCAGGAATGCTGATGTGACTCAGTGTGGTGTCTCTGCACCTCAGTGTCATCCCTGGAAAAGCTCTGGGCAGCTCTGTCAGCAGTGCCCCAGACAGGGAGAGGCTGGCAGGTCTAGGCTGGAGCACAGAGCCCACCTGTCTGCCCTTGGTGGTTTTAGCATTAATTACCTCCCTACCTGCTGAGCTGATCTCAGCCTGTCTGCACCTTGCTCCCAAAACCTCTCCTAGCAAAGCTCTGCTGTCCTGTGCTTGCAGGGCTGCTCCAAGGGCTGGGAAGGACAGGCTGGAGGGTGATCAAGGGCTGTGAGGGTGTCAGCCAGCCCAGGGTGGCTTTTTGAAGCTGATTTTCCTGCAGGCTCAGCAGAGCTGGGAGGGTTAAGCTAAACCAGGTAATCCAGGGATGCCACGGGTGAGCTGTGCACGTGTTGGGTTTGGCTGATGGGCTGCCACTGCCGTGGTTGGTTGTGTGTCTGAGACTGTAATTCGAGTTTTGCAGCTTCTTTAGGAGCCTTTTCAATTTTTATTTTTTTTTTCGTTTTCTTCTTTTTTTTTTTTTTTTTTTTTTTTTCTTTTTCACAAATGCAGCCTGGGGATCTGCCCCTCTGGTACTTCCCAACGGCAGAGAAATGCATTGCAAAGTATTTCACTTTCTGGAGGGCTTTTGTTCTAGCCTGGGGGAGAATATTTGGTTTCGTGGCTTGTCTTTGGCACAGCCAGGGTTTTTGGAAAGCTTGATGTTTGCCAAGAGCATGCAGGAGCCCACACAAAGCCAGTGTCCAGCCTGTTCTCATGCCTGTGCACCTTTTGTAAGTTATAAATCAAAGCTGTAGAAGTGCAGAACATCTCAGGTTGGAAGGGACCCATATGGATCCTTACATCCAACTCCTTGCTCCTCACAGAACCACCTAAAACTAAACCAGCACTGCAAAAAAAAAACACAAGCAACAACCAACACACACTAACTGTCCAGAAAATAAATCAATGTTGAAGTGCTAAATGAGCACAAGCAAACTGCCCCTGTGCAGAGCTAAAGGGAAAAACTAAGCAGCTGCCAAAGTCCTCTATTGTTTTGAAGAGCTGATCTGAGATAAACAGCTGTGGAATCCATCTCAGGAAGGAGTCTGGGTCCAGTTTTGAAGGGTGGAGTCCAAGGCCAGGCTGTGTGGGAGATCACTCTCACAATCACCTCATTCCTCAATAGGCAAATGTCAGAGATCAAGATACCTCAGGATAAGGAAACACTGGGAGGGTTTAGGAATAAATCCACAAAAGGACATGGACCTAATGGCTGCATCAGAATTAGGCCTGGTGTCCTGGGGTGAACTGGGTTTCAGACAGATCCCATTAGCTGGAACCCTCTCTGGGTTATCATCACCTCTGTTGAGATGGAGTACAGCACTGAAGCCATCAAAAACTGATGCATCAAAAACTGATGCATTCCAGGGTGGAAATCCAGTAGCATCCTCTTCTAGGTAATTAACCAAAGGGCTCAAGCAACTATGTGCAAAGAGCAAATTAAATCACTGTGTGTTGGCCATGCCTGCAGTAAATAAATCTGTCAGGGAGGTCATTCCTGATGCTGGCTGGGATTATTTATAGCCACTGTCTGTAGGGGCTCATCCGAGCAGGCAGGGATCATAGCAGGGCTGTGGCTGCTGGGACGAATCATCTGTGTTTAAGTAAGGCTGGGAATGCAGGCAGAGCCACGCAGGATTCTTCTGGATGAGCTTCTTTCAGAGATGAAAATGTTGGTTTGACAAAAATGGAAGCTCTCTGCATTTCCATGCCAGGCTGGCAAACCAACAGGGTCAGGGCAGGGGTCATCAGTGGGGCTTTGGTGTGTCCCTGGTGTGTGGCTTGGACTGGGCAGGAGCAGTGCAGGGGGTGCCAGGGCTCAGGGATGCAGGGACACCATACCCATCACCCACTCTGGATACATCCATCAGCTGGGGGTGTCTGCTGTCCAAATTCTCCCAAAATAAACCAGAGTGCTCAAATCAGCTCCTTATTTGAGGCACACTGAGAAGGATCTTGACCACAGGTGCAGCCTGCGGACCACAGGATTGTGTGGATTGTAACTGCAGGGTCTGTGAGCACAGCTGAGGGCAGCATTCTGCTGCCAGGAGGACAATAACCATGATGGATGAACTGGGTAGGACTGGGAGCAGCTGCGGCCACACGAGTGTGATGCACACCATGGGCACACCATGCACAGCCCCAGGAAAGTCCCAACACTCAGAGGGAAACTCCATCCCCTCTGCTTGCACATGGAAGGGCAGAGCTATGAGAAAACACCTAGTTTTATACAGTTTGGGGTAGAGGAACAAAATATTTCCCCCATCAGCTCCAGCTCTGTTGTTGAACCACTGAAAGTTGCCTGTTGTGCTGATGTTTGTATGCGTGCAAATCACCCCAAGGCAGGTCTGGCCTTGATAGACATAAAAGTTGTATTTTATTATTATTATTATCATTGTTTTCTTTGTTACTATCAGGTTATTATGGCTGGGAGAGGCTTGAGCTCCTCTGTGCATCTTGGGAGCCAGGAGGTCAGAGTAGGATCCAGAGAGGGAATTCAGGGCAGATCTGTTGGAGCCCAAACCCTGTGCTTGTTTTATTTGGCCAGGAAGGGTCTGACAGAAGTGGTGAATTGCCTCGTTTCTCACTCTCTGTGATCCTCAGGGATACTTCAGTGATTCCTGGAGGGATAAATTTCTGTTAGAGCCTCTAGGAAGAGTCACACACCCAGCTGGATCTCCAGCAGTTTGATTCATGAACCTGTATGGGAAGAGATCAAAACCAGGGCACAGATGTGGAGCCCATTCTGCTTTCAAACATAGCCAGAGCAGCTCTCAAAAGAGAGACAAGGTGGAAACACATCCTCTTTGCCCTCCAGAGCCAGCATCCCTCTCCTACCCCATGGTCCCATTTTGGATTTTCTGCAATCCTGAGACCTGCTAGCAGGCAATCCCGAGCAAGCAGTGTTCCCACAGGGCACATCGACCTTGTACTCTCACCTCACCTCGTGGTTCAGGATCTGCTGGGGTTGGGGGATTGCAGCACAAGGGATGTTGTCTCATGGGGCAGATGCTGACAGAATCACAGGGTGGTTTGGGCTGGAAAGAACCTTAAAGAGGATCTTGTTCCAGACCCTCTGTCTTGGACAGGGACACCTTCCATGAGACCAGCTTGGATCCAGCCTGGTGTTGAACACTTCCAGGGACGGGGCATTCCCAGTTTCTCCAGGCAACGTTTCCCAGCGCCTTACTACTATTTGAGTAAAGAATTTCTTCATAACATATAATCCAAATCTCTCCTCTTTCAGTTTAAAAAGGTTCCTCCTTGTCCTATCATTATCTGATAACAGACCAGAGGAGTCATAAAGCACAGGAGAACCTCTAACTGATATCTAAACTGGATAATGACTTTCTTTAGCTTCTTGACATTGCATTTATTAGTACTGATGCCTTGATTTACAACCTGTGCCTTGCCAGGCAGGTGCTGCCACTGGCAAAATTTGCAGCTCCTTTTGCAGTCGACAACCAGGCATTAATTACTGTATTCCTAACTCTCCACCAGGCTGGAAAATGTTAACAGCAACCAGCCTAAGCTATAGAGCTGCTGGACTTGAGGTGCATTCCGTCCATCCATTTCTGAAGGCAGGGGCTGTGAGTGCAGCAGTGTTCCAGGTTATTTCTCTGGCCACTGCAGCCCTGTCACACGTGGTGAGTGGAAGAAGTGACTGAGATTTGCATCTTTGCGCTGGCTCAGCTGCTCAGAACCAGAGTCAGGGCTGCGTTCACACGGGGGGAGAGAGGAAGAGAGGGGGAGGATGTCACCACATGTCACAGTCAGCCTTTTCCAGTAATTGGCGTGTGCTTAGGCAAAGCTCATGTTTAATTTAGCAGCAGGCAGATGGTGGAGAGCTCTCCCACTGCTTGGTCACAGGGCTTGAAGTCTCCTTTTTCTTCTCTGCTCTACAGAGACAACCAGCAGCACTGATTCTGTGATCCATCCCTGTGTGTGGGCTCCTGGTGAGAGGTTCCTTCCAGTTAATTCACTGGGGCTGTGGCTCAAGTGCATCCTGGGCTGCATCACAAGTGTGGGCAGCAGGTCAGGGGAGGGGATTCTGTCCCTCTGTCCCACTCAGATGAGTCCCCACCTGCAGAGCTGCCTCCAGCCCTGGGGCCAACAGCAGAAGGACCTGGAGCTGCTGGAGCAGATCCAGAAGAGTCCATGGGGATGCTCCAAGGGCTGGAGCCCTCTGCTCTGGAGACAGCCTGGGAGAGCTGGGGGTGATCACCTGGAGAAGAGAAGGCTCCAGGGAGACCTTAAAACACCTACTGGTACATGAAGGTATAAAAAGGAGGGTGATCTTTCATATAGGCAGAGATAGGACAAGGAGGAAGGGTTTTAAACTAAAAGAGGGGAGATTTAGATTCGATAAAATGAAGAAATCTTGGCTGGGAAGGTGGTGAGCTCCTGGCACAGGCTGCCCAGAGAACTGCTGCTGCCCCATCCCTGGAAGTGACGGCCCTAGCACTGCCCCACAGCTGAACCACTCGAGATGGGGTCAGGTGCTTTGGGTTGCTGGAGTGGGGCTCCTGGCACATCTCCTCCTGGCTTTGCTCAGCAGGTGGATGTCAGAGGTCCCAGACTGACTCCCTGATTCCCAGGGCATGTGGTTTTATGCAGAGCCCAGAGGCTGCACTGGGAAGGCTGGGTGGGCAGGAGAGGAGGAACTAAACCATACCTATTGTTTAGGTGCATTAATCTGACAAATTCCTTGCCAGCTAGTGTTTGCTTTACAGAACAAGCTGGGAACAGAGTTCATTAGTTATGCAAACTTCTTGATTATGAAAATAAAGTCTCCAATAAGCCAAACTTACCTGTCATGAATCAACAACAACAATAATAGAAAAGAAGGTTTTACAGAGAAGCAAAACCAGCTCTCTGCTGGGAAAAATGGCCTGGTTCCTTGTCCAGAACTGTGCATCAAATCCTATCTCATCTCCCAGACAATGCAAGGTCCTCGTCTCCTCCTCCTCCTCTTGCCCACGGGATGTTTTGACTCCAGCACTGAGCAAAGAGAAAGGCATATGTGACCTAAATCAGGTTTTACTTCTGCTCACATCCCTGCAGCTTGAGTAAACAGCAGAGGATGTGACAGGGAGCACATACGGTGCCTTGTCAACGCCTCCTCTGCTCCAGGTCTTCTTCTCCCTTCGCCAGAGGTGAGTTTGACTCACTCTGTATTTAAGGAGATGCTTCTCCTTTCCCCCACACCGCTCATTAAACCTCCCTGATGAGCTGGTCCCCAGCCCACCTCTGCAGCTTTTCTTGTCACACAGAGCATCACTGTCGGAGCCTGCCTGCCAAACCCCACCAGAGGGCTCGGAAAGGACAGGAAACCCCCCCGAGACCGACAAAACAAACACAAAAGGGACTCACTCGATCAGCCGGGTGCCAGCCCCACCCTGGGGTGTGGAATAAACACTGGCAGGTATTTATTTATTGCCAGTCAGCATCCAAGTATTTGTTTCTCTGTGTCACGGGGGCACACACTCATTCGTGGATGATGGATGCCTTTGATCTGAGCAAACCTGGGCACACTTTTATCTGCTAAGGCAGGGGAGGAAAGGAGCTGGCAAGATTTGTTATAAATACGCTGGGATTTCTAGCAATTTGACATCTAGATGCACAAGATTTCTTTTTGGATACCTGAACTTCCGCACCACGCATTTGTCTATCCATTTCTAATCTTGCACTGAGAAATTTTTACATATTCATGTGTGTATGCTGAAGTATTCTCCATACACGAATCTCTATCCTCCCACGTTCACCTACGTATGAGTACACAGTGCTGGAAATGATAATCTGGGTGCCTTGGCATTAATAATGCATAAATCAGATGTTTGCAAGAGTGAATGCCTGACAGATGATGCCATTTCAGTCTTGGCACACACACATGTGCATCTTTTCTCCATCTGTCTCGTTATGAACATTTAGGTGTGCTTAACACCAGCATGGGCTTTTATGGGAATGTTTCTGGGATGAATTAAGTTAGCACACAGCACTGGTTATCCCAGCCAGAGTAAACCTCAGCAGGAGCAATTAATTAAAAGTCACAGAACAGTTTGGGTTGGAAAGGAACTTGAATTCCATCTCTTTGCCATGGGCAGGGACATCTTCCACTATCTCAGGTTGCTCCAAACCCCGTCCAGCCTGGCCTTGGACACTTCCAGGGATCCAGGAGTAGCCACAGCTTCTCTGGGCACCCTGTGCCAGGGCCTCCTCACCCTCACAGTGAAGGATTTATTTGTAATACCTAATCTCAGCCTACTCCCTTCCAGTTAAAAGCTATTCCCCCTTGATCTGTCACCACATGTCCTTGTTCCTGTTCATAAAAAAAAAAAATAAAAAAAAAAATCATACACCTGTTGTACTTTGTAGAATCAATATGGATGCAGCGCAGGCAGCAATGTCCTGGTTATCTCAAGGTAACTGCAAAGAGAAGAATGAAATGTCCTTATGTGACTAAAAAGGAAAACATCCTGGCTTGACCACATGACTGCTGAAGAGTTCCATCCAAGGAATGATTTCATGAGCTGCAGGTAAAACGTGGAGGTGTGGCAGTTGTGAGAAAAACTTCCCCTCACTGTGAGCACACACAGCCCCGTGGTAGCTGTCCTTTGATCTGTCCCAGCTTTACGGATATTAAGGGAAATGTCTTTAGTGCAAGCAAGGTGGAAATATTGAACATGGAGATTAGATAAGGGGTGTTTAGTGAGAAGCTTAATTTCCTGTCTGAAATGGTCACAATGGCCCGTGATGTGATGAGTAACCATGGGCTGCTGCAAGACAAGGAACTGGCCCCGGGGGAAGGTTTTTTCCAATGTCTACAAGGATGTGAGAAAGAGGGAATTTCACAGCTGCCTTGAGTATTTTATGGAGCTGGGGTTTATTCTGATAAGATTCTCGAGGTATTTCTGCACTGCCCTGAATTTGAACAGGTAACTCCAAGAAGCATTCAGGGTGAGGTGGAGATTCTTGTCTCGCCCAAGTCTGGTTGCTCCTGTCCTCACAAGCAATTAAGGACATATTTTATCCTTATCTACTTTTATTGTTTTGATGACACCAATTTGCCAGGAACACACAGTATTTAACTGAGGTGGCCCAGCAGTGCCCATGCTGCAGTTTAACCTCAAGGGAAACGTGAGTGATGCCCAGCTCCCAGAGAAAGCAATGGGGTGTGATGTCCAGTTTAGACTTAGGTGACAAAATGCCCATGTGCCTTTGACTCAATTGACTTGGGCAGATCTGGCCATCTCCTGTGCTCTCTCTGAGGTACAGAAGGCACAAATCATCTTAGTGACACCAGAAAGTGCTTCAATATGACATGTGCTCCACCTGAATTCATCCTTCCACTGGACACCTGGAAATATGCATTTCTTTCATCCACCAGTGGAATAGACACAAATTTGCATTTTTTTCAGCAAAGAAATCTTTGTGGTCCTAGGTCTGAGTCACCATGAGGTACAGCCTCCTACAGCCAAAGGAATACTTTCCTCTGCATTTTTTTTTTCAAACCATCAGAAGAGCAGACAGGGAAGTCTGTGAGGTCACAGCAGTCTTTTCTCAATCATGTGTCGAGCTGCAGCTGAGACACAGGGTGTTCTATCAGACAGGGGGAAGTGGGGTGGCTCCTGACCTGGGAGCTGTCACCTTGTCCCCAGGGCTGTCACGATGCCAGGGGCAGACAGTGCCTTGGAGCCACCTTGCAGCACTTCTATAATTGGAGACACACTTCTGGATCTATAAATGGAAATCGCCTCTGGAGAGATTGCTGAGATCAGAGCAAGGAGCCATCAGCTGCTTTGTGGCCGTGTGGAACCCTCCGAATAGACTGGTAGTGGGAAAGGAGCTACACAGGGCTGCTGTCCAAAAACAGGGATCTTCTGTGGTCCCTGGCTTGTTGCCATTTTTATACTCCCAGTTAGGCACTCTAATCATCACCCACAGCATGTGTGGTCTCAAAATGTTCAGGTTTCAGTGGCAAGGTCTCCCTGTGTTCTGCTATAAGAGAGGACAGGGTGGGGAAGATTTTTTGGGAAGCCCTACAAGGTGGGAGTGGGATGATCAGGGTTCCTTGATGGGCTCCAAGGGCTTCAGCGCCATCTACTGCCATGCCACGTCTGGGCTCCCTGGTGATCCCTCCAGGAGTGGGTTTAGAGGATGCTTCCAGAATAATTAGTAGCTAGATCCTGTTTTCATGGGCTAACTGCAAATTAAAAAAAAGAAAAAAAAAAAAAAAAAAAAAAAAAAAAAAAAAAAAAAAAAAAAAAAAAGGTCAGTGTCTGGAGATAAAAACCTGGTGCCATTTGCCTTAAAAATTCATAGGAAAGGAAAAAGAAAATATCTAAGGACTTTTATCTGAGAATGAGCAAGCTCCAGGCAAAAGAGAATGACTGGGAGCTACAGTGTTGGAGTGTTGTTCTGTCTGAAGGATTTCCCCACTGTCAGCATAAACTTGTGAAGATGGAACAGATAATTCAATGAAGGTCAGATGGAAACAAAGATAATGTTTCCCAGAGAAGCTGAAACTGCCCCAGGATCCCTAGAAGTGATCAAGGCCAGGCTGGCCAGGGCTTGGAGCAGCCTGGGACAGTGGAAGGTGTCCCTGCCCATGGCAGAATGTCTTAAAAGTTCCTTCCAACCCAAACCTTTCTGTTATTCTGTAACAGAGAGGGTATCAAATATGGGTTCACTGAGTTACCTGTGAGCAGACACAAAGCATCCCTCAGATTAAACAGTGAAGAAATATTAGAGGGACATGTGACAGGACAGGTGCAGCTGAAACAATGGGTCTGTCTCTATGCCATGTTCCAATCTCAACCCACTTGAATCAAATCCGTTGAACTCAGTGAAGATATATTGAATTTCTAGTCCCTGTATTAAGAATGGAACTTGATTGTGCTCTTCCCAGGGCAAAAAACCTAGGGGTTCAAAACTGTTCCAGGCCTAGGAAAGGTCAAATTTATGGAGCAAGGAAAGAAGAAATTTCTGACATGTCCCAGGATTTAATCCTTGTGAGCAGAGCCTTGACAGCCAGTCCCAAAATCATCTTTTCCACCATTTAGGAGCTGGAGTTGTTCTAAGGTATTTTGTGGGTGTGTTCCTGCCCTTCACTCTCAGGTGTAGCAGGGGTTCAAAATACACACGTTTCTCTCTACCTGGTCAAGAATGTTGTTATTAATTTCATGAAATGAAGACCCAAAATTGATTCTGTTCAGACCTCCTGCTCCTGTAGATAAAGCCAAAGGCTCTGCAGAAGCTTTGGCATCTTCCTGTCCTCAGCAGTCCACACTCAAGGAAAAGGGGAAGGTGAACCACAAAGTGTGGGTGTTTTATATCATCTATAAAACCATCAGAGAGCATTTAAAGGGTTTCGACATAAGGGAAATGAGCAGCACTCAGGACTCCTCTGGTGTGAGAAAAGATGTTTAGGGCTCCAGAGAAAACATCAATCATTTTCTGTTGAACTTGCCCTTGTTTTTGGAGTACAAAGCCTTTCAGATGCAAAAGTGATGGATTTCAAATCATTGACTCAATCAATGACTGATTTTATACTCTTGTGTTTGCCAACAGCCAAGATCAGAGAATCCTAAGATGGTTTGGGTTGGAAGGGACCTTAAAGGTCATGTAGCTCCAAAATCCTGCCATGGGCAGGGACACTTTCCACTAGACCAGGTAGCTCAACCCCCCATATATTCCTTTGCACTTAATTATTCTGGTTAGTAAAACCATTATTAGGTTTTTAATGGATTAGTTGGACCAAATGAGAGGGTCTGTGAGATGACACCAAGTCACAGTTTTGACAAAATGTACATATTCAACTTTATATTCCCCTCCTGTGATCCAGGAACAGGGCAGGGAATTTTACAGGTGACCTGGACATAATCTAACATCCTGGTTGAGAGATCTGGGAGCTGATCTCAGCATGCTCCCACACCAAACAAACAAACACTTTGCTGTCCCCAAGGTTTCATATGCTCAGATTCTCTGGGTCCTGGAAAATTGAAGGAAGCAGCTTTTGAAGAACTTGTAGCCCAAAAGGAGAGTAGATTTTTGGAGGAAGAACTGAAAACTGGAGATTATTAAAACCAGTTTGCTTAGTGACACCAAAAGTGATCTAGGAATGTTTATGGACTGGGAGTTAAATACAACACCAGGACCTACTGCTTGCTCTTCTGGTGAGGATCTGATCAATCTACATCAGCAGATATTAGAAACAGTTGGGAGGCTCCCATTAGAGAAGGTTCAGAACATAGACTGGCATAACTGCAACCTAAAAGCTTCTGCTGAGCTCCAGCTGGTGTTGATTCACCACCATCCTTCTGCTGCAGATGGCTGGGTAAATTAGGAATGCTGTGCATAGCAACCTGTAGCTTTTTCCAAGGAAAACAAACAAAAAGCCTGAGTGTGGTTTCTGCAGGAATGGAACTCCAGTTGAAAAATTGGCTTTGTCCCTTTTCTGAAGACCAGTCCTGAAGACCAAGTCTAAAAGGGCATGAGAAATGCGAAATGCAGACTCCTCTCAATCATGCATAACTTCCTGGAAAAAGGAAAAAAAAAAAAAAAAAAAAAAAAAGGTACTTTTGGTACTTTTTAACTCAATCCTGAGTAGCATCTCTTCTAGCTGACATGTTTGTGCTGCTCCTCCCAGCATGCTGAATATCTGGATAAAGGTACTTATGCAAACACACCCAAATTCCTCATGTGCATTGCCCAGCTGGGAAATTTGACATGCAAAATGTGACCTTGATCACATGCTGAATGCTCCAAGGACGAGGTGTTGCAAGCAGCCTTTCTGGGATGGCATGTGATAAGATTAACTTGTGTTCTCAGCCACCTTTGGTGTCCCCATGTGCATCCCCCTTTGGCAGTGCAGCACCTTGCAATGAGGAGAGCTGGGTTTCAGGAGTTCAAAGAGACCTCTCCGACCTCAGACCTGCCTGTGACTGAAAAGGACAGGCCTGGGGTTAAGTGATTTGGCTTTTCAGTGCTTCCATTTACGCAGATGTGAATTACTGATAAGGAATTCTTGGAGATCTCTGCAAACTGCATCATGCCTTGCTTATGTAGGAGTTAATTATTCTAATTATTATATTCCTTTTGTTACCAGTGATTCAGCACAAAGGAATCTACCTGGGGTGATGGGACAAGGAGCTTTTGACAGTTCTCCATCAGCAGGATTTGGAGAGGAGACATCTGAGCTCTGTTTGTGAATCTGTGGCTGAGACTCCTCCAAGACCTTGGCCAGGAAGTTTAAACATCTCTGTGGCTCACATTCCCTGTGTGTTAAACAGGAGGAACAATGAACTCTGAAGGAGGGATGAATTCCTCTCTGTCTGCAGCTTGGCTGGAGAAGCTTTGAGTGCCAGGGAATGCAAAGGTCCTTATGATTTTCAGTTTGTGACCTCAGCATCCACGCCAGGCTCTGGAGTGGCCTGTGATGGCAAGTTTGTGTTTGGCTTATGRTAACCAACAGGAGCAAAGAGATCCACACCTCTGGTAGAAAATGCTCCAAAATCAGGGGGAAAAGTAAGAACTTGGATTATTCTGCCCTGTTCAGGGCCAGGCTGGATGGGGCTTTTCACCTGGTCTCATGGAATGTGTCCCTGCCTGTGGCAGTGGGGTTGGTCTCGGTGACCATTCTTATGTCCCTTCCAACCCAAACCATTCTGTGATTCTGTTTCAAATACACAATAACAGAGATTTTTAAAGCTTTGTATATTAATAGGTTCTAACTTGATGAACAAGTGACTCTTCATGAGTAGCCATGGCAATCAAATTCTGCTGATGTGGGCTCTGGTCTGAGCTAAGGCTGCCTGTCATGTTGACTCTACCCGTGGGTGGTTTCCACAGGGAATTTCTCCACTCAGAAGTTGTTTCTCTTTTACTCCAACACAGGTTAAATTAGTCAGATGACAGCTTTGGGCCATCTTCCCAGAAATGTGGTTATTTCCAGATTTACAGAGATAAACAGTTCCATGTAAAGAATTTAAACCAGCAAAATTTTTCCCAGTGGAAGAAAAGGGAGATGTTCACTCATCTGCCACAAGATCATCTCTTGCACCTGCCCTTCATCCTTTACTGTCTCTATTGCTCGAACAATTTTCTTTTATTTCCTTCTCATTTTGTTTTTCGAGGTTTTTTGTCTACTCTGACTTATCTATGGAAGACACACAAAATATTTTGTAAGAGTAACAAAAACTCCTGAAAGACACAGTTTTTCATGTCTTTCACCTATCCTCAAGGCTGACTTGGGGCAGAATTGCCTTTTCAGTGTCACTTTACACATGGATTGAATGAAATTGTGGTGATTTGCAGTGCTGAGAGGAACCCCACCAAAATCATAGGGAATAAAGATGAGTCACACATGTGGTACAAAGTTATCCAACACAAAGGGTTTCCATTATTCTCACCACTCCCTCTTGTTCAGGGCCTGCTAACATGGTGATGCTTGAAACAATAGTGAACAAAAACAGTTCAGGGACAAGTGGGGTGTTGGACTTGGCCAGAGCCTCCAAGGAGTTCTAAAGCACCTGAAGATTCTTGGAAGATTAAAAGGGCAATTATTGTCGGTTATTGTCCTAGGTTACAATGTAAAGATATGCCCAAAAGTATACATACTATCATCTATACATTTCTATCACCATCTTTTGAAACCAAGTGGGGCAGTGATCCTTATCTCCAGGGGTGATATCCTCTGCTAATGGGCCATCTGTTAAAAACCAGCTGGGGCAGTGTTCTTTATCTTTTCCACAACACATTCTTCCTCCAGGGAGATATCTCCTGCTAACGGCCCATTGAGTCTCACTGCATGACTGATAAAATTACATCATCCTATTGGGAGATGCTCCGCCCAGGGGGAACATTTCCTAGCTAGGTAAAAACTGAGATTTGGAAAACCAAGGCAGCCCTTACCCACTGGTTTTCACACCTTTCTAAAGGATCACTGCTTCAACAAGACCACTTCATCTGGACTAGTGGAGTGTCAGGTTGTATTCTGACTCTGTCAGTGGTTTTTCTTTAGTACTATTGCATGTATTTTATTTTATTTTTTTCTTTTCCCTATTAAATTGTATTTCTGACTTGGAGTCTCTCACTGGTTTTGCTTCCAAGCCAGTACAGTTATTAATTATCTTTATTATCACTCTAAATTCAGCTGTCCAGGCACATGAAGTAGCAAGATCTCAAGGTCAGAGCAAAACAGAGCTGCACACCACATGCAGCAGTGGAACTTTATCCTTGCTGCAGGGTGAGCTGCTGTTTGGACTTTGTACCACCTCAGACAACATTTCCGGTTGCAAGTTGCTTACAAGACTGAAAATTGGGTTTTAAAGCAAGCAGACAATTTGTCAGCCCAGTATAAACCCCTGAGATTTAATTCTGAGACGTTCTCAAAGACACAATGCAGAGTAATTCTGTTCTTAGCAAATTAATCTCTTGCTGTGGGAGCTGACCTGGACTTTGACAGCTCCTGCAATACTGGGAAATTTTATTCTCACTTTTCAGGTATTATTAACAAAATAATGTATTTTGTATGCTGTTTCCTTTGTTGTTTTGCTTTCTTTCCCTTTCACATTAGAAATTTGAAGAAATAAAACCAAAAGTAAAACTGCGTTTGGCAAATGAGGAGCTGCACGTACCCATTTCTGATCATGAAGCATGTGGGCTGCATTTTGGAGCTCATTATCTGGATCTGAGGAGTACTGGAGACCATGGCTGAGAAGTGCTCCAATCCCACATTGCAATTGCCTCTGGCTGCAAAATTAACTAACACAATATTTTTTAAATGCCTTATTTTGACTCATTGACCAGAAATGCTTTATCCCCTGTAGGAATGCTGATGTCAAACTAAATGGCTTTGTCTCCGGCTCTTTTTCTTGAGCACTGCACAAGATCCTACAGGTGAAAATCAGGTTATTTGGTCCCAAGCACCAGCGTGGTGAGTGTACTGACAGTGAGAAGTGAAAGTTTGCAAAGCCCAAAGCTCCTTTTTCCTCTGTGGGATCTGGCCCAGCTCCCCAGGCTCTGTGAGATCTCCTGTGCCTAAAGTTCAGGATGGGAAGAGTCAGCTCCTCCCCTGGAGATAATCAACACGTGGAACAGTGATGCCTCTACCTGGACCTTGTGCCTGCCAAAAGAAGTTTTATATGAACTCCTGAAATAAAGTCCGGTGTGACTGTAGAGTGACAGCAGAGTGATCTTCACATGGACCTGCCGTTCCCCAAGAGGGAGGCTTTTCCCTCCCGAAAGCTGCCATGAGCTTGGTGAGAACAGGACTGGGGATAGAGCTGGTCCTTCCTGGTGAAACCTTTCAATTTCCCTCCCTAAGACCTCCATGGGAACCCCTCCAGGTGAACATGTGGCTGGATGCAGCCCATATTCCTTCTGAGGAGGAGCAAACCTGTCACCTAGAGAAATTCAGTGGAAAAGCTCTCCAAGGATCAACCACAGTGGGCCACTAGGACTTACAGCCCTGCAGAACAAGGGGGAGGCTGGAGAAAGCAAGGGAGATGTAGATCCTAAGTGGATCCCGCAGCTTGGTTGTCTTAAATTATTGTACACAGCTAACCTTTACTTCATGCAGGGGCTGCAGATCATTTTGCATAAGAAAATGAGACAACATAAATGAGAATTAGTCCCCAGGCTTTTGTTTTTGAGTTAGTGTCACCAAAAAAACAAGGCTGGATTCTGCTTGGCTGACTCTGAAGGCTGGAGAGGGATTTTTTGCAAAGGCATGCAGTGATAGGACAAGGAGGGATGGCTTTAAACTGATGAAGTAGGTTTGAATTGGATATTAGGAATAAATTCTTCATTCTGAGGACACAGATTTCCAGAGAAGCTGTGGTGCTTCATCCCTGGAAATGTCCAAGGCCAGGCTGGATGGGGTTGGAGCACCCTGGGATAGTGGAAGGTGTCCCTGCCCATGACAGGAGCTTGGAACGAGATGATCTTTAAGGTTCCTTTACAATAAAACCATTCTGTGGTTCTATAATGACATTTCACATAAATTCTTTTGGGACCAGGTTGCCACTAAAGCAGCTGACAGCACTCATTTTGTCACGTTCTTGTGAGCTGTTTCTGCCCAAAAAGAGAGGGACACAATAACATCACCTGCTGCAGTCCCAGCCTTTGTGAGGCCTGGGAGGAGGTGTTGATAATTAGGCTGGTGACTCACGCCTTGCTCTAACGCTCTGCTAATTAGCGCACACTTCCTGATCAATGGCGGGGTAATTATGGGATTAGGGTTAATGGGTCAGACTCATTGAAGGCTCCCTCCTCTATGTCAGATTACTCCTGGTGTCATTAGCTTTGCCTTTCCAGGCTGCTGGACACAGACAGAAGAAGCATCCACAGGGACAGTGATGAGGCTTCAGGGACCAAGGCACTGTCAAGGCAGTTTTGCTTCCATGATTGTGCCAAAAAAATCAAACTTTAAACATACTGAGGTCTTCCAAGTGATGCTGTTCATACATCCATGGGATCCTTTGCTTCTCTGCTAGAAGGCAGGCAAAAATGTTTTCTCTGCAGGATTATTCCAGTGAAGTGGTGTGAGGGACCTATTTTGCTTCAACAAGCTCTGTTCAAGAAGCAGCTTGTCTGAGAAACAAGTATTCACCACACAGGCTGGCAGTGTTCACATTTCCCTTGCAACCGGATCTGAACCAGATCTTGACATTGCACTGACAGCTTCAGTCATTTAAAGCAATTTTTTCCTGTAGTTTCTAAAGTTTAAAGAAAAGTTATTTGATCCTGTGATGTCATAGAATCAATAAGGTCGGAAAAGACCTCCAAGATCATTAATTCCAACCTTCAACCAAATACCACCATGCCTACTGAACCATATTGAGAAGTGCCACATCTACAAAATTTTTTTGAACATTGACAAGGATGGTGACTCCACCACTTCCCTGGGACCCTGTTCCAGATTCCTTTTCACACTTCCTTAAGGTTTCTTTCCCACACCATTTAAATTCCAAAATTATTCGGTTGCCTTTAATATTTCAGATTTAAAAAAAAAATAATTCCAGGAGTCACACCCACGTTGTAGCCTCTCTTTTGGGATATTTGCAGCTAAACATTAAAACAACCAACACACCTGGCAGCAAAATCTGAGGTCTGCCCATGAGGATGTACAACATAGATGTGACAGCTTTTGGGGACACAGAGTTTCTTATCCAGCACATCACACATCAGGATTCACCCTTTGCTGCTCATGCAGCAGGACTATCCTTCACAGAGTTATTCCAGTAACACAGCTCAGGCAAAATCCTATTTATTTGAGAGTAGTGGTCCCATTTGGCATCCCCAAATCACCCAAATCTGACTCCAGAAAAGGAACAGTTGTAGCATCTGAGGCTTTTCTGTGCTCTGTGCTGCTCTCCTGTTTCCCTGGGATCTTCACCTCTATCCTGGTGCTGCCCTGACAGCTGCAGCACCTTCACCTCAGTCTTTTTAAAGCACAGGGGATGAAAAAGCAAAGCTTTGTGTATCCACAGATGTTCTCCATTGCCAGGGACATGTTTTCCATCACCAAATATGCCACAGACAGAGTCCTGCTGCTTTCAGGGCTTTGAAAGTTATTTGCACAAATTCACTGGGACAGCATTCAGGAAAAATGTGACTATGTGTTTATCTTGTCATATTTTCCCTTGAATAACTGCTGTAAACCAAAATACTGGGCTAGATGGCCCTTGACTAGTCATTTTTATGTTGTTTTCTATAAATAAGTACAAAACTGATGTTTATACTCTCTGGTTCCAGCCCACAGTGCACAGGATGAGCACAAGAGAGGGATGAGAGAGGATCAGGCCAATATCACCCCTGAAACTAAAGGAAACAAACATGTAAGAACAGGATGAGCATGAGAGCAGCTGCACAGGATCACCCTGATGGCCACATGAAGCACTGCCAGCAGTGACTGAGCAGAATATGGGAGCCTGTTCCTAGGACAGCCTTCCAGTGACCTGTGCCTGTGAGTCACAGAACACACAGGGCAGGGCTGAGGTTGAGGGAAAGTCTTGGTCTGAGCAGCTTGGAAAGTGAGGTTCATCAGCTCTGGACGTAGCTGCTGGCTGTTCTGTATCCTGTTTTTCCAGCTGTTCAGTGTAAAGAATTGACCTTAAACGTTAAGGAAAATGTGCAGAAATTCATGGGGACCTGTGGGACTGTGAGCAACAGGTGTGGAGGTGGTTGTGTGCACAACAGACACTGCAGAGGATAAATTGGGAGAGGACAGTTCACTTCTGCAAGCACTGAAGAGGTGTTTTGTCATCTCCAAGCCCAGGCCCAGAAATGTGGGAAGCATCTGAGGGAAGTGCTTCAATCTGCATCCATGGCAGAGGGGCAGAAGTGCTGCTGACTCATTTTTGTCATACCTGGCCAATAAACCACCAGCCCTGGAGGAAAAGCCAGCCCAAAATCCCTGCCCTGAAAGTTTGATATTTGCCAAAATCTGCCCTTGAAACATTAGGCAAGATTTCCCTACCTGGGCATGTCTGCTCTGATCCCTCAACCCCAAATTCCCCAAATAGTTTAGACATTGAAAAGTGCCTGTTTGCATTTGCTTAGAACTTTATTTCTACCTTTTATGAGCAGGGTGGCAGTTTTCATGGAGAAATAATTCCAGACACAGTTATTAAAAGATTAAAAAACACACCCAAATAGGAAAAAGAAAAAAAAAAAAAAAGAAGAAATGCAGGCTGAAAAAACAAATATCTCTACCAGAACTCTGGGGCGTTTCTCATAACATCTTGCTTATGTTATGAAGTGTGGTTTGTAGTTTCTTTTAATAAAAAAAAAAAAAAAAATTACAGGGTGAGGTAGATTCAATTACTCCTCTGAAATTCGTATGGCCTGCTGATAAACCAGATTATAAGTCACCTGTTGCAGCCTGGAAGTGCTGCAAGAACCTCCCCAGCTCTGCAATCCGGTTGGCTCCAGTGCTGACAGGAGATGCCTGGCTCACATTTCCAGCAGGTTCACACCTGGCTCTTGTGACAGCTCAGAACTCAGCCCTGTGTGGGCACGTGTCACCTGGGTCCTGGCAGGTCCCTGGGGCTCGTGACTCCTGGCAGGGCTGAGTCACAGCCCCAGCAGGGCTGCAGGTGTGTCACCTTGTCCTGGAAAGAAAAGGTGACGTGGTTGCAAGTGGCTCTGTATCAAGGAAGTGAACCTGAAAACCCTGCAAAGAAAAAAAAAAAAAAAAAAAAAAAAAAANAATCTTGGTGGAAACTGAGAACCTGCAAAATGATGAAGGATTTTAGGGGATTTGTGTACAAACTGGTGAAGCTCACTATAAAGAGTATAAATACCTCAACTTTCCATGGGATTGTTCAAGGCCAGGATGGGTGGGCCCTGAGGAAGCTTATCTAGTGGGTGGCATCCAAGGCAGGGGTGATCTTTAGGGTCACTCCCAGCCCAAACATTTCTGTGATTCTCTGACATTCACATGTGCCCGTGCATGACACAATATTTACTTCTTTTTAAATTAAAAAGTGAACGTACAGCATCAAGCAGGGAAAGCAGATGTATTTATAGATTTACTGATGTTAGCTTGAGCTGACAGATGCTGGGCTTGTCTGAAATGTCTTCACTGTTTTGTTTAGGTTTGTTTTTTTTTTTTAAGTCACCGAGTCTCCTGAAGATGAAGTCACTCTCAGAGGTGACTTCAGGACATGGAAATCACCTCGAAGCTCTGCTGGACTTTTGCCTTATGTCTATACCAGGTGTTCTACAGCACAGTTTGCTTTGCACATACTTCTGTCTCTGGAGACACCCAAAACAAAACCCTGTGATCCCCTTTCTGCCCTTTGGTCATTGAAATCACAGTGATTCCTTACAGCAGGCGCGCTGCAGCTCAGGTCTAAATGCGGCTTTAGAGGAAACTCAACATCCTCACTCCAAAAAAAGCCAAACAAACCTTCCCCCCCTGCCTCCCCCATAATTACAGTTTGACACAACGAGTGGTGTTTATGAAGTTCAGCTCTCAGAGCTGATGTCATTGCCGAGTCGGGGTCCGGGAAGTCTCTGAGTCATTTGGAAGCTGCAGAGCCAGGAAATGTCAGCAGAAGGAACAGGAGTAAATATTAAGGTGGGAGATGTCAGAAGCTGGTGGCAGCTTCCTGTAGGAAGCTGTGGGAAGCTGGGCAGTGCTCGGAGCAATTCGTGGCCTTGGGTTAAACGCCAATATTCAGCTTGGTTGACAAATGGAGGCAGAATATTTCCCTGTGATGGTTCCCTAAGGATTTAAAGGAAAAGAGAGGTAACATGCTCATATGCGACCCAAGGTCCTGTTTTGTAAACTGTCCTTTTTCTTCACCACTTCAGATAATTGAGAAAGCAATCAGTGCCTCTGTGAGGGGATGGGGAACCCATTTCCATCTCTGTTCATTTTCCTAGCAGACCCAGCCTTGCAATATTTGAGTTAGGACTGGGCTTTTGTGTCCCAGTGACTTTAAAGGCTCAGGACTTGAATCAAAGCTTCAGATGGGCAGAAGCTTGCTGTGGATCCTGCATGAATTTAGCAAATGATCAGAGGTGAAGAAGATTTGGGAAACATAATTTTTAAAAAAAATCTGTGGTGCAGACATCTTTTAATATTCATTGCTTGTTAAAATCCATTCAGCTTTGATTTTAATTCCTCATTTTTACCCACTGTATTGGTAGGAATATTTTGTCACTAGGCAAGTAGGAGGAAGGGCACAATCTTGGGTTGAGAAGAGAAACCAAGGGCCCATGAGACCCTGATGGTCTGCACTGAGTATAGATTCAGACTGAGCTGCCCCTGTTCCAGGTGGCTTGGTGGAGTGTCTGAAAGCACATGGGACTGTG
>PYHW01010409.1:17610878-17625937 GCA_013186435.1 Turdus rufiventris | reverse complement strand
AAAAAAAAAAAAAAAAAAAAAAAAAGGAAAGCTACAGTTGTAATTTAATAAAATAGAGCTCCTTTATTTCCTCATTTTTCCCCTCCTAGCTCAATTGCTTTCCTTATTAATCTCAATTTTTTCAGACTTTTCAGTGCAGCACCTGAGAGTAGTTTTCATACTGAGCCATTTCCACTGACAGGACCTTTCTTCCAGTAAAATCACAGCACATCCCCTTTGTTTTCAGCCTCGTAGACAATCACATTTATCTGCTCACTGCCCTTCAATAGCGAGCAGCTTCTAATGGATTTCTGCATGAGGACTGTACCCCCTACCCACTAATTGAAATTCAGAGCACAGAGTCACATCAGTGCACTGGGGTGGAGGAGAATATCAATGCACACAGCCAGGAGGGGGAATGGGCAGAGGGAATTTTCAAATTTTCAGTGCCCAGCAGCAAATGGGAGTGGGAATTAGGATATAGTAGGATATAGTCATGTGCTTCAAACCTTCCTCTGAGCGTCCCAGAATGTAAATGGGATAGAAATCTGTCATTCTGTCGCTTCAGGAGCGAGGTTTAGGGGTTTAGATAAAATGGA
Organism: Turdus rufiventris; assembly: GCA_013186435.1. NCBI lineage: Eukaryota > Metazoa > Chordata > Aves > Passeriformes > Turdidae > Turdus > Turdus rufiventris. The sequence continues at coordinate 17,625,359 of PYHW01010409.1, read as the reverse complement.
TGTTGGAAACTTCACTACTTTTCAACCTCTGGTTATGGAAAAAAAGCATCCTTCAGCCAGCAGCTGGAGTGCACTGACTCCTGTGCTGGATCTGAGGATCAGAACTGGGATGGGGAGCTACACCTCGTGGTTAGAGGGCCTGGATTGATGGTCTGGAGAACTGGGCTTTGTTCCCAGCTCTGCCTTCTGGATGACCACAGGCATCTCAGCTCCCCTGCGTGTGCCACACTTCCCTCACCCATGAAACACATCCTTTTCCTGTGGAAAGGCGTTTGGGATGCTGCTGGAAAACAGGCACAAGAGCAGATGAGGTCCTAAGAAAGATGAGGAGAGATTTTTAAGGCCCAGCAGGGAGGGATGCACTGGATGGAAGGGATTTCTCTCAGAGGATGTGGACACGATTCAGCTTCCCAACAAAAGTGTCCTGTGCCATATGTGAGGACCTCCCACCTTCCAGCTGCCACTCCAAAAGGGAATCATCTTCCTGAAGGTCTTATTTCCTTTGTGTTTGTGCTGTTTAGATGTTTCAGGAAAGCCAGAAGACCTCACCTGGCTCTTGGCAGCTCCAAGTGCTTGGTGGAGCCCTCTCTGTTGGTTGTAACAGGAGCATGGAAGACACCTTCACAGAGACAAGGATCTGCTGCTTAAAAAGAGTTTTCTGTTGTCCCTTGAGATGTCCCCACATGGGGCAGGCAGATATGACAGAGGTCTGTGAGAGATCCATGCCTTGAGGAGGAGCAGCTGGGAAGTGTGGTGTGGAAAGGATGACACACAGTGCTTATATTTACCCAGCTGAGTCCTGTCCCTGTGTCACCTTAGGGAATTTGGGTCTCCTGTATACCCCAATACTCTGGTGGCCTATGGAACAGATGCCTGTTTCATGATTATAAACCACACCGGATTATAAACCGCACTTTCACGCAACAGAGTAACCAATTTGTAACAATCACACGATTGCAGGTTTTACTGGCAGGTGCTCAATTTGTGAGCACAGCTCAGCTCGCGGTCACACTTTCGCGCTGGGAAATTTCTGAACTTTGTTCATATATTAGCTGCTCTGGAGTACAAGCCGCACTTCTGGGTTCAGACCAAAATTGTAGTCAAAATGGTACGGCTTATAATCGTGAAATTACTGTAGTCACTAAATGTGGAATTGTATCATCTACACCTAAAAACACCAGCTGGGCTGGGATTGGCATGGAATCCCCAAGGAGACCAGCACAACCAGATCCCCTTAGTAAGTCTCTTTGGAAACTCAACTTTAAGAGATGGGTTCTCCTGGGTCAAGTGGTCCAGGCAGTGAAATCTGTAATCAAAACCACTTGTGACCAAACTCCAGCTTAGAAGAAATCAAGTTTCTGCTCCTCTGAACTAGGAAGGCTGAGCTTAGGGAGATTTTCTGGTAGGTTTTGAGGTGAGTTGCTTCATCTTCCTGTGCCTCAGAAGGAGATGGCAGCACTTCACTCTCTTATCTACTAGGAGATAAAACTCCTTGGTAAGAGGAGCTATCTCTCAGAGAGATGATTTGGGCTGCACTTATCAGAACTTTTTGCATATCCTGAAGTCCTCTCTTCCTATACACACAGGGCTGTTACTAAAAAGGAGTATTTTTAAACATTTTTATTTATTTTTGCTCTGGGAGAAGGAACTGTTTCTCACAATATTTGCAGACAGCCCTCGCTAAAAGGAGATCTGATCTCAAGCACGGTCTCCAACCAGAACTATAATTCGAGTGGTGATAATAATAATAACAAACACAGCAATGATCATGCCCAAATATAGCACTTGGCATGGCTTTTCCTGTTCGAACCCCAGCTCCTGTGACTGTCATTCCTTGCACGCTTCCAAATGCTGGCATTGGGAAATGGCAGCCGCTTCCAACAACGCCTTTTTGTCCCAAAAAGATTATTTCCAGTCGAGTGCACTGCAAAGTGTGATGCTGCACTTCACCCCTCCAAGGTGGGGATGGGGACAGTGTGACTCATGCCTCTCATATGATGCTGGAAAGGGAATTGTTGGTGCAGGCCACTCTGATTTCAACTTATGCCTCCTCCTTTTGGACAAAGACAAGTCCACTGTCATGATTTCCTCTTTTGGCTCTACAAGCTCTTCACAGATCCTCTTTCTCTGTTTTTCTTGCTGTGCTTTCTTCAAACTTGCTCCATCTCTTCTTGCACCCACCAGGAATGGAGCCAACCTCTACAGAGCCTGGGCAAACTGTGTTTCTCATGAAAGATGTGGATTGCCCATTTGCCAGAAGGTCTGGAGATGCTGGATGTGGGGCTGCATTACAGGCAGTCGAAACAAGAGCTGCAAGCACAGAAAAATGCCATTATTTTCTTCCCAAATTAGTCAAAACTAGTCTGAAATATTCTCATTTCCAGAACAGCTGTCCCTCCCTTTAAACATGTCTCTGTAAAGACCTTATTTTGGTATTTCTAGTCCAAAGGAAACATTCTCAAATTCCTGGATTTAATAATGTTTCTGTTTGCTTGGGTTTGGTTAGTTTTTTGGTTTGTTTTTTTTTTTTTTTTTTTTAATATTATTTTTTGTTGTGGATTGTTGTTCTTTTTTTGTGTAGTATTTTTCCATAACAATTAACCTGGATCTTTCTGAGCTGTCAGACACCATCTGTGTTTGGGTTTATGATATCAGGCTCCCCTCTACCCCCAGCCAAACACTGCATTCCCCTTTTTTACTGGATGAACATGGACACAGTGCAAGTCAAGGTCTAGGGCATACCAAGGAAAATGCTGTACATCTTGGAATGTTGCTTCTCAGCTGAAGAAAAAGGTCTAAGACACTGGAAAGTGCTTTTATAAAAGTCCCTGTACAATGAAAATAGGCAGAACATGAGGTCAGCATGACCCAAGCGAAATGCTTCCTTTCTGCTTAACAAAACAAAACAAATGGATTCAAGTGATTTTAAGCAGAAATGAAGTGGTTTGTTTTCATTTTCCCCAAGGGAAAAGAGTAAAACTGAGTACATGTGAGAATTCAAATTCGCAGGCAAATTATATGAACCTCCAGCTATACAGAGATTGCATTTTCCATTAACCTAATGCACAGAAATGGGTTGAAAATCCTCAGGCTGATGGATTGATGGGATTTCTCAGACATGCTTGATTTCATGAGCATTAAAGAGAAATTAATGAAAATTCAAAAAATTAAAAAAGCCTGTTTATCCAGGAAGAAGAGTAGATTGCCAGCCTCCCTCGCAACCTGGAATGCAATTAGGAGAAATAAAATTACATCAGCAACAACCTCCTAGATAGGCGGAAATGTGGAGGGCCAAGGACAGCACTGAAGAGGGAGAGTCTAAGAGGTTGAAGGAAGAAATGGGAGGGAATGAACCCAAAGAGAAACCAACTGCTCACTCTACACTGTTTTGGGTAGGATTTGCTGGACAGATGGGAGGGATGGACAATGCTAATGGAGTTTTCATCCTTTCTGCCCCACTGTGGCTGGTGTAGCTCACACTGACAGCATGGCATGGTCACACAGACCCTGCTCTGGGCGGAATGGAGGGACAGATGCCTTCCCAGGACACACAGACGTGAACTCCCTGTGCTGCTGTGTCACTGGAGTACCTCAGCCTAGAGTCACAGAATCACAGAATGGTTTGGGTTGGAAGTGACCCCAAAAATAATTTAATTCCACCCCCTGCCATGGGCAGGGACAACTTCCACTATTCCAGGTTGCTCTAAGCCCCATCTAACCTGGCCTTGGACACTTCCAGGGTTGAGGCAACCACAGATTCTCTGAAAAACCCATACCAGGGCCTCACCGCCCTCACACTGTAGAATTTCTTCCTAATACCTAATCCAAACTTGCCCTCTATCAGATTATTGGCCACATCCTACACACTTGTGACTGCCAGGATTTATTGTCTCCCTTCTCAATCCAAGCATTTTCAGTGTCTAAAACCATTGGGCAGGTTCTGGGCATGATGCTGTGATCACAGTCACCTCCCTTAGATCAAGGGAAAGCAAGGGTTCAGTTTTTGTTGCTATAACTGATATTCTGGATGGAAGGACCAGAGAAGAGATTTGAAGGTTTCTCTTAACCTCTAACCTGATATATTCCCCTTCCCAGGAGGTGAGAAGGAATTTGGGATCACAAAAGCTGAAGAGGCAGAGGTTTTCTTTTCCTTCTCTCCCGATCCCACTGCATCCACGTTGTTCCTGTCCCATCCAAGAAGAGGGATCCCACTGAGAAACCAATGCTAACCACTCCTGTTGGTTTTACTCACGTTGGGAAGGCTGTGTCCTTACCTGCTGTCCTGGGTGAGGGAAGCCAAGGGATGTGGGGAGCTGGCTGGAGGCAAGGACAAGTTGGAGCAGCTTTCCAAAATCTGTGGATCTGTGGGAATCCAACAGGACAGTGCTTGGAACCCAGCTGTGCTTCCTTCCAGGGGTTCACTTGTGGTGAGAACTTGACTCTCCTGCACCCCAGGAAACCACACACACCCAGGAAATGATGTGTGAAAACTGAGGGAGACAACATTTACTTGACTTGTTATCCCCAGACAACAGTGTTTGGTGTTAAATTGCACTTTCAGTGTCTGCTGTGCAGATGTCACCTCGAGCTAACCACTGACAGCTTCCTTCTGAAGCCCTGGAAGACATCGGGCACTTGGAAGTGTGATTCATTTGGCCTGTTGAGGCTCAATAACCCTCAATCTAGACAACTTCTCTTTGCTGACATTGGAAACAACTGGCTCAGATGTTGATAGATGCGATGGTGAGCTGTTGAGTCCCGTCCCCACACCTTAAACCAAGCAGGATATTTTCCTACAGAGTGTCCAGCTCTATCAGGACAGCAGAACTGAGCCACTACCAGGCTGATGAGATGGTCACAGTGACCCCCTTGAGGCACCAACCTTTGTGTCTGTGAATAATCACTGCTGAGTGGCAAACTCAGGGTTTTAATGAGATCCAGGGTTGCTTTCTTTGGCTCTCAAAGGTCACTTGTCATCTTGCATCTCATCCACCCCGAGTCCAAGTTACACTCAGTAATTGCAGAGCTGAGTGATCAGACCAGCAGTGGCAAGATCCCTCCTCACTTGTCCCTGCTGTGTTAGATTTATTGTACATATTTATACAGGGAGGGGGGGAAGCCTCAGATTCTAAGATATTTACTTTTTGTGCGTGTGTGTACTTTTATGTGGTTATTTTATTCTTGTGGTCAGTTTTTCTGCCTTAGGAAATTCCTTTTAAAAAACCTCTTTTACTTGTCTGATCTGCTCTGTGGGGTGTTTGATGGTGTCTATAACCACCACCAGGCCCCATCAAAGGCTGCTGGATTTATCTTCCTCTGGATCTGACAGTGCCTGATGTTCTATACTCTAGGATAAGGTCAAACCAAAACCTGTCATCTCCCTTCCTCACTCATCCCTCTCTCCCCTCTTTTCCTGGCCACTCCAGCTGGGTTCAGCTCCATGCTTTGGCTCAGGTGTGACTCTGTGCAAGCAGACCTCTTGCCTTGCCTTTCATCACCCCAGGAAAACACAAAATTTTAGATCATCCCAGCTCAAATCTTGCTTATCACCTCTGCTGACAAGTTTCCAGTTACCACAAGCTGTTATTCCCATATTTTTTTTTTGCATTTCCATTGTTTTTTCCACAACAACCCAATCAGATGAGGATGGTTATTGCTCTGCCTAAGAAGGTTCTGTTACAGGAGTAACAGGGAAGCTCAAGGGATACTCAGGTGAATTGTTTTCCTGGGTTTAGTGAGGATATCTGGAAGTTCCTCATGGTAGCTGGAAGAAATGCTGGATGACTTGTTTGTTGAGCCTTAAAAAAAATCTTTCTTAGGGCAAGGAGTGGAGTGGTTACAATGACAGAAGAGAAGACAGTGATAGAGGAAATTACATTACGAGTGGCAGAAAAGAGAAACAAGGTTTTTTTCTTGCTAGTTTTATTTTCCAGGCTGCTAAAGCTCCGCTTTAAATTAAGCTTAACCTTTACTTTCAGAGACAGCTGAGGAAATAAATTTTCAGCTGAAAAACAGGCGGCTGCTCTCTGAGACAGGCTTCCCCTTTGGGGCTGCCAAATCTCAATGCAGCTCTCAGCACTGTCCTCACTTAACCTCTCCCAGAGCCAGAAAATATCCAAATAACTGGCAGCCTCCTGCCCTGGCCATTAATGCAGCTCACACCGATCAGACAAATTAATTCCAGTGCATTTAAACAAAACCCTCCTGTAGCTGTCAGACAGCCGGTGGAGTCTCCCAGTTTTACTGGAAAGAAAATGGGAAAGGTAAATAATTCCAATCCAAAGTCCACTCCAAGTGTGTGAGTGTGGCTGTCCCTGGAGTGCTCTGCAGGTGGAGATCCCACAAGCAGGGGGGACTTTGCTGGCCTTGAGGGACACATCCATGCTGATCTCTCCTGTGCCAAAATGACCAGGACACACCTGGATTTCTGTGATATGGCCAGGGTTTCTCTCCTGGGATCACAGAATTACTAAGGGTGGAAAAGACCTCAAGAGCATTGAGTCTCCTTGTTATTGTGATTATCGATATTAATATACCTGAGATCACAGTGAGAGCTTTTCAGAAAGTTGCTTTCCAGCACATGGCATCTCCTAAGTGGAGTTGCAAATATGAAAACCCACTTTTTTTTGTATCTACATGTTGTGCAGGAATGGGAAGATGAATGTTGAAATCCCCTGAAAGCTTCTAGCCAAAGTGTTAGGGTAAACCCAAGTAGAATCTCCTTGATATAAATAAATAAAATCTCCTGAAAAACAGTGAGATGTCCATGGACACACACATATATACAGATAGATATAGAGATATATAAATAGATAGCTAGACACATATTTACACACACACACTCTGCATGGGTGTATAAATATAAATATGACACATTGTGGTTAAATATTTGGTAATATATTTCATTTCAGATCAATCTATAAAGTCAGAATAATATTTTAAGCCCCTGATGTAGTAGATTTAGTTCCAAGCACTGGACTTGTGTAAAACTTGTGTTTTATACAAGTGGTTCCTGCAGACTGATGTCTAGTGTGACCCAAAAGAAGCATTCATCTCATCTCATCTCATCTCATCTCATCTCATCTCATCTCATCTCATCTCATCTCAGACTTTTTAAGGAAGAAGAAGCACTGTGCTGAAACTTAAAATGAGGACCTGTCCCAGAGGAACATCAGTTCTACAGCTCCCAGCAGATGCTGCAATATTCCTCAGCAGAGTGTGCACAGAGTACAGCAGGGCTTGTGTGCACTCTCAGTGGCCCTAATGGCAAGGAGCTACTCCAGACATCATAAAATGGGAGAGATAAACTCTAACCAACAGAGATAAGGTGAGAGAACATTCCCATGCCCTTGGCACTGCTCAGGCCAATATCCATGTGCAAACTTGTGTTTTGGATCCCCTATAATGACTGAGGGAAACAAGCACTGTGTTCCCCAAGGATATGTTGTCCTCCAGCATTTTACTGTGATTGCATTGGCCGACTCCACCACACTTCTCCCGTGGTTTTTGTTGGTTTGCTGCCTGCTCAGAGGTCACCACCATCCCTGGGACAGAAATCCTGGCAGGGCTGAGCAAGCTGCTGCCCCAGTCCAGCATCCCTTGGCAAAATGAGGCTGTGGAGTGGCACGGTGCCATCTGCAGCAGATGGGCACAGACATGTTGTCACCCCTGCTGCAGACCCATGTCCCTCCCAGGAGAGCTCTGGAGTGCCTGGCTTTGTCTGGGTTGACACCTTCTGTCCACCCATGTGCTGGTTCTGCTCTCACTGAATTACCCCAGCTCAGAATAAACTGTGTTGTGGTTTGTCTTCCTGAGAGACAATTTTTACATTCATGGCACTGTGGAGGAAGTTAAATGTCCAAGCAGATCTTGTCTCAGCCCTGCTCAGATTTAATTTCCTAACTCTCCTCCAACCTTTCTGACTCACTGATGTCACCTGCAGCTGGTGCCACCCTGGCTCAGAGTTTCTCTAGCAATCATGGCTTGAAGAAAACAAGCAACATGGAACTTTAGTCCCAATGTTCTCCCAGGTGCTCTTTTATCCATATCCTTAGGGCCAAGGACATGTCCCATTCACGAGGACAGGGAGCTCTGTGGCAGCTTCTCATCTAGCCTGGGGACTGGAAAAAATGATCCTGGCACATACCAGCTTTTAAAAAGATGCTGTAGAAACTTAATTATGGGATTATGGCGTGACTATGGGATGGACCTGTAAATGTTTTGTGGTTTCATGTTCCTGGAGACATCAAATTTAGGTGTTTAATTGAGCCAAGATAAGAACCGAGCAGGTGCCAATCAGGAACTGGTTGTTTGGGAATGCTGAACAGGTTAAATTTGTCCAGCAGGAACTGGTGGTTACTGGAAGTCTTTGATTCCCTTTCCCAGCTGCTTTCATAAAGGGTTTGTTGCTGTCTGGGTCTGGCCCAGCCTGACTGTCTGCAGCAAAGTCAACAATCCCGAGTGCAGTGGCTCTGCAATATCAGCCCTGGGCTACCCGGGCTGAAATCCCCTCCTGCCTTTGCCCTGCAGCTTTGCACTCTGGCACTGGTCTGGAGTGGCTGTCACACAGCTGTGCTGGAGTTCCTTGGCTGGGTCAGGCTGCAGTGATGAATTTTTTTAGTGAATGAGGATGGTATGAATGATATCACAGCGTTTTAATTTATTCCCTTTCTTGCAGGCTGATAACACACGCACACACACACAAAAAGGGATGACTTTTGTATTGTTGCCTAATTCTGAATAAAACTGAGAATTTCACAAGATGTGCATAACAGAGACTCAAGGGGTCCTTTCTAGCAGATGCCTGGAGCCAAAAGCAGATAAACATTTTTAGCAAGGTCTGATTTATGGTCTGGTTTGACAAATATTCATATGGGTGTGAAAAAGCTTCTGAAGAAGTGCCACAGAGCATTGCATCCCCTGTCATCTTCCTCGCTGCCTGCTCCCCCTCAAATTAGATTTTGTAATTCAAGTGGTTTCAGCTTCAGGCTGATTTTTCTTGCTTCAGTTAAATCTCAGGTTTCAAGCTGATGATATTTCACACATGGCAGATTGGCACCTGTTATCTAAAGGTCCAGCAATGCTGATCATGATTGAGTTTGGCCCAGACAATGTGCTGGAATAAATCAGTACGATGGGTTGGAATGGTTGTTGCTGGGCTTTTTTTTTACACCAGGCTGGTTTTACTCTCAGCAGGATTAATAAAGGGCAATTTTCTAATGAGCCCATAAAGCTCTGCCTTGGTGTAACACGAGGTCTTTGCCCTTTGCTTTCTCAAAATCCTGCAGCAGGGTTCTGTGGCTCCAAATGCCACGGGTGACAGAAGACAATCTCAGTTTAATTGCCCAACTGTGCAGGCAGGAGTTGCATGCCCAGCACAGGCAGCCGAGGACATGGCGAGAGGAGAAGGCAAAGGAAATGTGTGGTTATCAAGCAATAGAAAGTAATGCAAAGATAAACATTTCATGCACACACAAGGCACCTTTGCTGCCTCAAGTAATATCCAAAAGGATGTCAGTTATTTCTGAGTATTTTCTGCAGTGTTTTCCTTTTTTTCTTTTTGGCCTGAAACAATTGGAAATTCTATTTTGTTATGTTTTGAAACAAAAGCAAGGCAGCTCTCACAGTCTGTCATGCACTGTGTTGAGTTCTTTTCCAACCCTAAGGATTCCATGATTCTCTAGCAGCAGCAACAGGGGCTGACAAGGTTTCCCAAGAGAAACACCTGAAGCTTGGGTAGCAGGTGGAGATAAGAAAAAGCAAAACTTGCCCAACAGCTTGTTTTCCTTGTGTGACTAATTCTGTGCCTGCTCACAAGATGTTTTCCTGAAGAGCTGGGGAATGACTTAAAACAAAATTATGTCTTTGCAGAACCATATACATTGGTATCCCTTGTTTGAGTAGGTACATAATAATGTTGAGGTTTTCTGCAGAATTTTCAGCCCCTGAGCCTAAAGTTCTTTATAAAGCAAGGGGAGAAGAACAAGATCCTCATTTTATAGAGGGTAAAGCAGAAGCATAGAGAAGTAAAAAGTCCTCTCAAGTTCACCCTGAAGGTTTTCTGCAGCTGATGCTTTGGCTGTGCTTCTTCTAGCAGACCTATTTCTTCAAAACCTGAAGAGAGGAGATTATCCAAATCTCCCTGACCAGGCTGAACTCCTTGAATCTGACTTCCAGACTAAATATCGGAGTTTGTTTATGTGAGAAAAAAAAAATTATGCCTTCTTTAGGAGCAAAGACCTGATGAAAGGCGTAGACTCATTTGAAATTCTCATCTTAAAAGCCATTTAGTGACACACACATTTTACCAGAAATGTTTAATGAAGTCTTTCAGATGGACAATTGCCCTGAGCATGTGACAGCTCACACGGAGTTGTTTTTGGAAATGAATACAAGCAACAAGCCAAGACGGGCAGTCTGCAAGAGGCAGGGCCAGGAGTGGGTCACTGGGACACCCGGAGCTGGAGAACAACATGGGTCTGTAAAAATCAGCTCAGGACTTGCAGGGGGATGTGTGGATTCAGTCTCTCTTTTTAACCATCACTGTCCATGTCCTACCTAGGAGGATCAAGAGAAACTCACTTCCAAAGAGTCTCAGAGCTCTTCACAGAGCCTGTAAAAAAACCACAAAAACCTTCAGAGAAGCCACTGTCACCAATTTTTGTCTCTGTTTGGTTGCATTACAACTTTGCTCAAATTTCTGAGAAATATGGGCTCTGTTTGAGTTTGACTCCAGGCACAGTTACCAACCCTCTTTGTGGTTTGGGGTAGGAAGTCTTTAAAATGGATAAAATGGAGCATCCACTGGTTTTGAAAGCCTGACTTTGTCAAATGTATCTGTTGGGTACAGAAAATAAGGAAATCAGGATGAAAAAAAGAGAGAAATAACTGGCAGAAGTGCAGCCAGGATACCCCTCATGCATTTTCCTCTGTTGATATTTTGTCCCATGCCTGCTGAATCAGCATTTTCCTTCTGCCAGCCTGTAAACAAAAAAATAAAGAGGCTGGTGACCTTGGCCAAACAAGCCCATTCCACTCTCCTGGAAGTCCTGGATCAAGGAGAAAATCTTTGTCCATCTCAGGGCACAAAGCCCAGCCAGCCCTCCTGGAGCGCCCAGCTATTGGTGAAATGCTTTCCAAGCATGCAGAGCTGAGACCTTTGAATCCCTCAAGAAAGGGACTAAAGCCAAAATTTCAACAGAAGCTCCCATTCTCAGCTGTCATTGACACAATGAAGATTTTGTCTCAATACAAAAGAGAAGAGAGGAAAAAAAAAACCAGAAGAAAGAGAAAAGGGTGTTTCAAGGCAAAAGAAGGTCTTGGAGGAGAAGTTGCTTCTAAGTTCACCCCGAAGTAAAATGTAACCTTGCAGAACTGAGACTCTTTGGTGCTTTGCCATGTAGGGTTGAAAACAGCTTTTTCTTTGAATTCAGATGCTAAGTAGACCCAGAGCTCAGTGCTTGCACGTGAAGACACCACAAGCATAACTGAGGCAGGCAGGGTCAGGGGCCCTACTTCAGAAAATGCTGAGATAAAAAAAGCTCCAAATCCACCCAAGAACAGCAACAACAACAACAATGTCTTCCCAGCAGCTTTGGGCTGGCAGAGGGGAATGAGGAGAACTTTGCCATGCTGACTCACAGGGTACAGCCCACGTGTCGTTGACTTTGCTCTCTTGTCCCAGGGATTTCCCTTCTACCAGCTAAGGAGCAACTGGGCCTTAGCAAAAAGGAGAAACTGATATTTTGGTCACATGTTGGCGGCAAAGACGGGCTTGACAATGAGCTATTTTTTTCTTGCATTGAACAAGGAGCCTCAGTTGCAGGGAGAAAACAATATCATCTGAAAAACTCTCTGTTTTCTCAGCTGGCAGAGGCTATCAAGGGTCAGACTGGCTGGGAAGTGTCTGGACAGAATTATTTGCAACTCTCAGATCTCAGATCAAGTGCTTCTAAACTGTGGTGACCGTGAGATGCTGGAGGATGAAAAGGGATGTGGATTTATTGTAACCTCTGTGTGACTTACGATCTTGCCATGTACTACTAAATTCCCAGAGGTTTTCAAAGGGATTTGCAGCGATTCTCTGCCTCAGAGCAGAGGGAAAACCTGCTAGAAAACCATCAGGGACACAAGAAATGATGGGGACCTCTCTATTTTGGGGGTGAGAAAAGCCATTTCAGGAGACAGGCTGGCTTTGTAGGCTCCCATCTGAGAGCTCCTGGAAAAACTGCTCTGAGCATCCTTGAGAACACAAGGAGGGCAGCTGCTCTCCAGTGTTTGGCCTCATCATTGGGTCAAGAGGCCAAGTGGCTCCCAGTTTCACTGGCTTACTCATCACCTGAAGGATGGGTACCAAGTGGCATCTGCTCATGGATATGTCAGCAGGACTGTCCATCAGCCAAATCTCCTTTGCTCATAAAACTGCTTCATTGATGACACATCATTAGTGGGAACTGTTTAGACTCTTTATGTTCCTGCAAACCTGGTCAGACAAACAAGGCTTAGCATTCCCAGAAGGGTCAAAAATTCCAGCTCCCTCATTTTGGAGGAGGGAATATATCTGTGAGTGTATAAACTGCACTTTGTGACAGATCTGCTCAGGCTCCAGGGCTGATGTGTTTGGCAGCCTCTGGAACTTGGTCCTTCACCAGGAGAGCACGTTGGACGTGTCAGGGTCGGGAGGAGGTTTCACTCTGATCCCTCCAGGCTCTGTGAGAGCAGCACTGCTCAGTCAGAGCGATTTTTTGGGACACCTTGTGAAAAGCAGGCAGCAGAGAGCACCCACAGGCTGTTTCCAGAGATGGTCTGCAAGAGCTGAGGTCTCCAGAGAAGTGGGCTGGCTGGGAGTATTGGACAAAGAAATCTTTTGGAGCAGATTCTGACACCAAAGCTCTGTGGATCCATACAGATCTTGAGTGGAAACCACATGGGGTGTCCAGCTGCTGTCCAGGGCCCAAAAAGCTCCCCAAAGCCACGACACAGTCAGGTGTTATTACCCCAGAGGAGGCACTGTGGGTGGATGCATGCGTGGCTCACTCAGGTGAATTTGGTGGGGAGCAGATCCACTTCCCTGGAGAATCCTGCTCCATTCCAAAGGGCAGGGAAGGTCAGTGAAGTGTCACCGCCTGGTGCTCCTGCTCTGGGGTCCAGCTGGGGCCCTATGGACCTGTGTGTTCGTGCCCCCATCTAGTGGCTGTCCCCAAGGCTGCACGTCCTCTCCTCTTCCTCAGGTGACATTCAGCTCCGTGGGAGCACTGAGATCCTGCTGGTGATGGTTTTGGGGTTCTGTCTGGCTTGGGACTGTGCCCTTTTGCAGCCAGGCTTTATGGCACATTCCCTCGTCGTGAATGACTCATGCACAAAATTCCTTAGGGGGCAAAAAATCAAATTCTGGCAAGATGAAGTGCTTGTAAGTGAAACTGGGTTGTGTTTCTTTCTCCTCTCCGTGTTCCCAACACACGATCTGGCATTGAGGAATGTGTCCTTGAATGGAGCCCATCAAGTCAGATAGAGCTTCGAAGAGGGGAAGAAAATATTTTGGTGATGGCAACTCAGGTTTTCCCTCACCCTCATGCCTATGACTTGCTTTTGTGTAAGCAAAATTCACTTTGCAATGTGGTTACCTAAAAGAAAAAAAAGCAACAAAAATAATTCAATAGTTTGGGCTGTAAGAGACCTTAAAGGCCATCCAGTTCCAACCCTCCTGCATGGCCAGATTGCTCCAAGCCCCATCCAGCCTGGCCTTGGGCACTTCCAGGGATCCAGGGACAGCCACAGCTTCTCTGGACACCCTGTGCCAGAGCCTCACCACCCTCATAGGGAACAATTCCTTCATAATTTCTAACCTGAATCTCTTCTCTTTTAGTTTAAAATTGTTCCCGTCTATCATATCACTGCCTGTATAAGAAGATTCTTTCCCTCTTTTTTAGAAACCCCCAAAAACCACCACTAGCAACAAAACAAAGGACTGTGTGTCCAGGTGTGAGCTGCTTCCCCGGGCACAGGATGAACTTTCAGACAGTGTCTGAAGTGAAGGTGGAAGTTGTGTGTAAACGTTTGGCAGCTCTGCCAGCAACTGGGAAACAACACGATGTGATTTTAGTGCTGAGTGTAACTGGAATCCCCCAGTGAGCCCAAGGCACTCCAGCAGCCTTTCCATGTGCCTTTTCCACAGCTACATCACAGATCAGCTCCAGTGCTGAAATAAAGGGATCTCTATTTTCTGTAGGTATTTTTACAGCTCCTGTTACAGCATTATCTCAGCTCTTTACAGCCTTTATTGTATCTGCCCCAACTCTTCAGGCAGGTAGAGTTTTTGCTGGGAAAATTGAAATGCACAGAAAGATGTAAAGAAGATCCCAGAGGAAATAAACACCACAGAATGTAGGGAATTAAACTTTGATCTCTGTCTATCACTGAGCTGCCTTATCTTAAATAAACCCTAAACAAAAGCCATAGAACCTCCACAACAAGTGCAAGTTC
>PYHW01010409.1:17593088-17610683 GCA_013186435.1 Turdus rufiventris | reverse complement strand
GGTGGGGTTGATGTTCCCTCTGAGTTTTTATCTTTCAGGGCACTCATGACCTTCTAGGCATTTTATTCCACTCACAACGTCCCATTTCTAGCTGAAATGCTTTATTTCTTGAAATGCAAGGTCAGATCTGTCTCTCAGCCCTCCTACTGCTCCTCTCTGTATGTCTTCCAGTTTTGCTTGTCTTTTTTGGAGAACAAGAACTGTGCTTCATATTCCAAATGTGAGAAGGGTCTGGATACCTGTGGTGCCCCGATCTTTCCAGTTACATGCTGGCTTTCATTCCCATTCTTCCAATGTCCTTCTTCATCCCCCACCTTGAACTGTCCCCAAACTTCTTCCCTGCCTCTCTGGGTTCTCACATGGCAAAGTGGAGAGGTGAGTAGTTTGTGATATAGAATCTTCTCAGGCCTTTTTCCGCCCAAAAGAACTGCTGCACTGAGTAAAGTCTTCCAGAATTAAATTATTCAACACCTTCCTGGAGGGGAGCAGCATGATCTCATGAATCTGTTTTTCTGTGCTCTCAACCATAGGTCACCGACTGGGGAGCTGTCTTGGTGAAAAGTGTCCAATCTAGGGGCTAATAAACAAGCCCTCTTGGCTGCACTATGGTTTACAGTTGGGCTGGAAAAGAGAGGAGGAAAGTTTTCTTTTCAGATCCTGCAGCGATCCCAGTTTTGATAAACCCACTCCTTTCCTTCCCTCTTATTCCCTCACCTCCCAGGGGTACAGCTCCAGTATTTATGAATGAAAATGCTTCTTGGGTCAAAAGCAGGTCAGAAGATGCTGTACAAGCAGGGTAACACATCCTCTGTTCCACCAGGGCATATGCTGCAACACAGAAAATTATGCTCATGCCCCTTAAGTGCTCTGTTCTCACTGCCGTGTCCTGTCCTGTGGAGACTTTGCCTTTCTGAATTCATGAAAGCTGAAACGATCAATATTAGCCTGATCTGCTGAGCCCTGGATATGTGTTTCTAAAAATGGATGGGGTTATATAATTTTTTTTGGTGGGGAGGGAAGTAAAGGATGGAAAATCACCATCAAAAGCTAAGGCTGTTCTCATCAGCTGCAGGTCACTAAGGCAGAGAGGTTTCTCAGGAGATGCACAAACTCAAGACCTCTGTGGCAAAAGAAGCTCTAAATGCTCATGGATTCTGGAAGAGGAATCATGATCCTTGGCCTCCCAAGGCATAGTGCCTGTGCAGGCTGTGGGCTAGGCTGAGCTCTTTGGCACCTTGAACACCTGCCTAAAAGCCTCCTGAAGCCATCAGGGAGAGTTTTGACCTTTAGTCCCTGCCTTTGGCAAATAAGTGTAGAGGAGCAAGGTCTCTCCTTGGCAGGGAGCAGCCTGAGCCTCCCCTTCCACCCGTCTTGATCTCCTGAACCGTGTTAGTTATTCAAGAAGGTTCTTGTGCTGTGCAAATGGTGCTGTGAGCTCTGGAAGACACTTCGGTTTGGCTTTCACTGAAGCATGAACCCAGAGAAAACCCTTCAGATCCATTCCAGCCTCCACATCCCGGTGTTGTCCACGTTTCTGCCTGCCTGGGGACATTGGATTTTATTAATTGGTCCTCATGACAGTCCTGTGCTGCATCCATCCCAGGTCAGGGGGAGGGGAAAGCTGATTTCCAGTTTCCATCATTGCCTGGGGAGCTGATGGGGAGCACAGGTCCACCCTGCCCAGCTGAGAGGTGCCCAGCCCTCTCCTGTTTGCCCATGGTGCCTTCAGAGATCACCTGATGCTCATAACAAGCTCTTTTATGAATGCTTGTCGTGCTCACCCCCCTGCACAGGAAATACAGGCAGAATCTGAGCATGATCACAGTATATTTATGCACTAGTTATTCTTTTAACCTTGGTCACCATCTGTAAGTCCTGATCCTATTTATACATGGGCTGTCATGCTAAGCAGTGTTGTACTGACCCAGCTGGCCTCCTTCCTGCAGATAAGGATGAGATAATCTAACTTACCATCCTGCTTCCTGCTTGGAGTGCTAAGAAACCTTTAAACACTGGCAGCTGGGAGGGTAGGATTAATTGTCACCCTCACTGAAGCCCTAAGAACTTGCTTGTAGGCAATCCAAGAAATCTAAATCATCCCTTCCCTGTTTGTTTTCTGCTAAGCAATACCTGACACGATCACGCTGTTCAGTGAACAGTGGAGGGATGAACACTGCTGTTCAGCGGAGAAGAGGCATGACTCCTAAGGTTGTAAAGTCACCTCTGGACCAAGTTCAACTCTTGATGTCAGTGGAAAAGCATTTCCAGCCTGGGCTGCACATGACACTGCCCTGCTCGAAAGGTGATTTGTGAGTAAATGAGCCTGGAGTTGCACTGGTTGCTTAGAAAAAGGTGATATGGAAATAATACATCAAACTTTGTAGAACTGGTTAGATCATCCCCCTCAAAGGTAAGGTTAGCAGGGGAAGGCCACATTCCAAAGCAAATAGTTGCTCCTGTCATTTTTACTTCATCCCAGTTCTTCCTTCCCCAGCAGAACACTCGCTCATCCTTGCAGAGCCGCTCACATGAGGAGAAAGACATTTTGGGGGAGAAGAAGCTGAAGACCTAGTCCTGGTGTGTGAGGAGGTCAAATTGCAGTTTCCCAAGCATCAATCATCTGTCAGTTTTCAACAGTTTGCCATCACAGCTTGACAGCTCACTTATCTGATGGAAAACATCAGAATGTAATCCACAGTCGCGCAGGCACAGATTAACTCCACTAAGAGCACTCATGGCCTTTACAAAGAAAAGGACAGCCAAACGAAATTCAGTGGATGTATTTCTGCTAAAACCCATGTGCCTGCAACTGTCTGGGTTAGAGCACACACAGCCTGGCTGCAATTCCCCTCCAAATGAGGTCATTTGAAACGCTACAGCAAACATTGCTAATGCTGCTGCATCATGCTGGGCTGTCAGACAGATCCCAGGGCTTTAATGCAATGCTAAATATATATTTATACAGTTGCCCATACTTATTTAATTAGGAGATGCAAATGCTGGTGAGAGACAAAGCAGAAAATGCCAACAAAGGCAGACCACGCTTCCGCTGGCATGGAGGCGCTCGCCGCTGGCGGGATACAGCTGCATCAGCGGCTTCTTTGGGGCTGCATCTGCCTCTGTTAAACCCTATTGATTAGCAGTAAATTGTCTGGAGTGATGTCATTTCCAGAGGGGTAAGGTAGAGGGGTAGGGTTGTTCCTAAGCTGACAGCTCTGGGGGGATGTGGTCATAAATCACAGAGTAATAACGATTGGAGAAGAGCTTTTATATCATTGAGTCTAACCATTAACCCAACACTAAAGCACATCCCTGAGTGCACATCTGCACACCTTTTAAATGCCTCTAGGGATGGTGACTCCACCACTTCCCTGGAAAACCTGTTCCAGTGCTTGATTACCTTTTGGTAAAGAAGTATTCCCTAATATCCAGTATAAACCTTGCCTGGCACAACTTGAAGCTGTTTTCCTCCCAACCTATAATTTGTTACTTGTGGAAAAAGCTTGACCCCCATTTGTCTACAACCTCCTTTCAGGGATTTATGGAGAATAAGATCCTTCCTGAGCCTCCTTTTCTCCTGACTAAACACCCCCAGTTCCCTCAGCTTCTCCTCATAAGATTTGTACTCCAGACCTTCAAGGCATGGGATAACAACTCCTGGGATGGAAAGGCTCAAGATCTCAGAAAAACCTTGGGAAAGGCTGCCTGGCACAGGACAGCATGGAGGTGACTGTCCCTCCTTGGTCTGATCCAAAATTTCCTGGTGCTGCAGCTGTGGGTGGGCAGGGGCATGAAGGGGACAAGTGTGTGGGATGGGGCTGCAAGAGGCAGCTTGGATGAAACGAGAGCTTCAGGACAGAATCCTGGAATCATAGAATCAAAGTATCAGAATCACAGAATGGTTT
This sequence comes from Turdus rufiventris, assembly GCA_013186435.1. NCBI lineage: Eukaryota > Metazoa > Chordata > Aves > Passeriformes > Turdidae > Turdus > Turdus rufiventris. Next base: position 17,606,778 of record PYHW01010409.1, on the reverse strand, counting down.
GGTTGGAAAGGATGTTAAAGATCATCTAGTTCCAGCCCCCTGCCAGGGACAGTTTCCTCCACACCAGGTTGATCCCTGTCTTCTCTTGGCTGGATGTGCCCAATCATGTGCAGCATGCAGTGGTAGGAAATGTCCAAAAATTTGGATGAGAAGGGATTGATATTTTTGCTTTTTTCTGTGAAAATGGGAAAGAAAGGAAGAACTCAACTGCAAAACCTTGTCAGGACGTTCAGACACCATCACCCATCATGTTCCATAGCAGGCTATGTCTGTCCCAGTCCAAACTGGGAGGCAGCACTCCCCCAGCAGTGGTAGACACAGATCCTCCAGGTACACTGCCCAGATGTGCAACAGAGAGCTGGTAGGCAAGATGGAGCTTGATACATGACAGCCTGATTAACCTTTAGGACATTCCCAGTGCTCCCCTTTGCCATTGGTTTTCTCAGAAAATTGCACTCATGCCACTGGGAGCAGAGTACAAAGGGGTGGGAGTGGTTGCAAGGCTGTGTACAGACTTCAGACTATGGAACAGAGATTTCTTCAAGATCCCTTCCAACACAGGCCACTCTGTCCGTCTATGAATTTCACTGTAGGAAAAAAACAAAAACAAAAACCCAATGTGGAAACAGCCTGAAAGTTCAGATGAATTTACTTTCATGCTGAACAAAAAACCCCCACAATGTCTGTCACGATACTCATTTGGGTCTGAAGTGGGATCTGGAGTGAGACTTTCAAATTAAAATATCCCCCCTATATCTATTGATCTTGAAGGTTAACTTGTCCCACAGCTGCAGGATGCACCTACTCTCCTGAATGGCTCAGTTCAAAGTGGAAAGAGTAAATACTCATGATTCTACTTTCTAATGGACATATCTTCATGATATTTAGAATAAATGTTACTGACCATATCCAGAACTGCTTCATATACCAAAATCAATATGGTTGCAGCAGAGTGACATTTCAACTAGGATTCTAGTGGAGACAAGTCCTTGGTGCAGAGGCTGAAACTCAGATTCAACTCTGGCTGAATTTCCAGCCAGTCCAATGTTTTTCACTCCTTTGTTTTTCTTGTAAAAAATGTAAACCATGAGGTTAATGTGTTTGATTCTCCAATCTCAGTGAACACAGTGTTATTCTGTAGAAAATGTCAGATCCTGAAGTGTTCATATGTACTAAATCCCAGAGAGTTTTACTTTGAAGCAATGGTGCTGGGGTAAGATTTAATAACCAAGAGAAGATTAGAAGACACATTCCTCTGCCAAAATTAAAGTTTATCAGAATTGCTACAACACAGACTCAGAACAGAGTGAATCTTTTTGGAAGATTTTCTTTGCTTTGGCTTTGGCAAACCCTGCTGTTTTGAGCTGCCTCCTATTCCCCAAAGAACCCTGAAAGTAAAAGGGAAAATTGTTTCCAAATAAGAATAATTAAAGCTTGCATAACACAGTCTTGCATTCAGTTACAAAGTCAAAGAAATCAATCAGGGCATCTCGCTTGTACAAACAATGTCTTAAATTACATGGAGGAATGTTTTGTGATACCCCCAATTTCAAAAAATATCTGGCTATACTTTGTTCTGAATTTGAAAGTTCAAAAGATTCACAAAACCTAAACAATCCTCATACTTTTCTCCACTCCCTCTTGCTAAAGACCTGCCCTGAAAACCAATTTCCAAAGTTTTGGGTTGAGAAAAAAACAGGTAAAACCAAGGTTTTGACCTTGAATTTCTCTGTGCTTGCCCCAAGGCCTTTAAAACCTAAATAATTTCGTGCTCTAATGCACTGGTCTCTTTTCAGGCTGTACATGCTTTATGTGATGGATATCTGTGTTTCAAGTGTTTTCTTTCTAGTTGATTAGCATGTAGGGAGACAGGGATCCTGACTGCAATGCTCTCAATAAACAAATCATGAACAATTCAGTGGTGGTTAGTTCTTTGGGGCAGGACTCTGTAATACAGCCCACCCTAAATAACTCTGTCTAGACATGTTTTGGGAATAGGGGCTAATATAATAATTCTGGGGAATTTTTTTAATGAAAGCAAAGGCACGCAGAGCAATGCCCTCCTCCTCTGAAGAGCATCTGCCAACACCCTGGGATGCTGCACGGTCATGGCAATTATTGAAAAGATGGAATAGGCGGCCAGTAGTGCCAGCAAATTCCATCCTGTTGAGAAGGAGGGTTTGCAGTCTTGGTAAGAGCTGGATCAGATAAACAGAAGGGCTGCTTTTCAGTAGCTGGTGCCCAAGGGCTGCTGCACTGTAACTGTGCCACTTGAACATTTTTCACAAACATTTTTCTGGTGAATGAGATCAGCCCAGGGCAGGGTGCGCAGTTAGGGATAAAATGCAGTTTTTTTTTCCTTCAGATACACACTATGGAGTGATGTGCCAGCAGATCTGACAGCAATTTCCATGGTTTTCCACAATCTGGGATGCCTGGAGCACCTCCCTGGTCCTCACAGCCTGTTTAGAAACCAAATTACCATTTCTAACTAACTGGATGTCCCTTGGGAGAAGTGTACCTCTGTTCTCAGGCACAGGGTGTCATTCTTGGGGCAGGAGTTGCACTCAATGATCCTTGTGGGTCCCTTCCAACTCAGGACATTCAGTGATTCTGTGTAGTTTCACCTCTCCAGACTTCACCTCCATCCATTTCCAATTAAGAGAATATCAAGGTGTTTTCCTCGGTGCTGCTATTTCAAGGAAGGAAATGGCAACTTGCACAGTCATGTTGGAATAGTGTAACACAACCTACCACAAAGGTAATCTAATCTGGTCGGGTCTAAAAACAGCTTCTGTTTTTGCAATGGTGATGAACCCACCTGTTGTGTCCACAGAACACTGAGGGACCTGCAAATCCCAGGGCCAATGGCAAGGCAGGAGAAATTTCCATTTATCCCTTTTTTCCCCCCTTCCAGTAGGAATCAGAGACCACAGGGATGTTCCATACTGTTCTTTCCACCTCCATCCAAAGCCAACACAGGGATCAGACCCTTCTTACTGATACAAGCACCCAGTGCATGCATCCAGAGGTGTCTCCTTGTGATCTAGGAGCCCAGAGGAGATTTAGTGAAAACAGCCAACAGAATCTGGGCAGGGATCCAGCCAGTCACATGCAGGTGCCTGACACAGAGTGAGTTGTGTCACTGCCCAGATTATCGACGGCGATGTTCGATTTGCTTTTCCAAACACAGATGTGTAGCAGATAAATTGTGTGCTGGAAGTGTTCCCTGGCTGTGGAGGGAGTCTAACCCTGGTGTTTGTTGTGCAGAAGACATCTGCCAGACATTGGTTTGATGAGCTCATCACGGTAAAGAGGTAACAGTAGAAAACTTTGACAAATGTACAGGACAGACAGATGCTTGTCCCTCTCTTCAGATTATCACAGCAAGGGTTTCATCTTCGTTCTGCTGCTTAGATAATTAGGGATAAATATTTTCAGTTCTCTTGTCTGTCCTCCCTTCCTCTAAATCCAAGAGAAAAAGAATGGATTTTGAACATCCACAGGGAATATTTTCAAAAGATGAAGTGAATTTGAGTGGGGAAATCTTCTCTGCCACTGCTCCATTTTCAATTAGTTTTATGAATTTCTGTGGTTTGTGTTTGCTTCCAGAAGACATTACGTCACTGATCCAACATGAGTAAGACCCAGGTGCTGTAGATGCAGGATGGTGTCCATGCCATTCATGGTTTGCTTGAAGCCCTGGTCACTGCCAACACACCTTTGTTTCTTGTTGGGACGTGAGGTTCAGTGTGACACCAGGACAGCAGGAGAACCAGGACTGTGGGGCTCACAACCCATCCCTACAGCCAGGGATCCTTACCAGTCCTTCTCATAACCTTAAACTATCCAGAATCCTTCCAGGACAGAGGAGCTTTGTGGGCACAAGCTGGATAGTTGGGGAACCCCAAAAGGGGGAGTTGAAGCTAAGACAAGAGCATGAACCCTATTGAAATCCCTCCTAAGGGCAGGAGAAACCCTCTGTGACAGCCAGGAGTGCCAATAATGAGGGACAAGCCCTTGTCCATCGTTTTCCATCCACATTTCCCATATGGGAAGCATTTTGCACTGAAGGTTTCCTTAACTGCAGTATACTCTGTGTTCAGAGCCAAGCATGGGAATTTATTTTGCTTTGGGGCCATGGCTCAGCTCGAGAATAAATTGCCGTTGGATGGACACAGGAAAGGAGCAGGGTACATTGTGTCCTCCTGAGCTCCCTCTCGCCTTCCAGGCCAGGCTCAGGCAAGAACAATAAACAAGATCCAGCCCCAGTGCCCCTCCTGCCTGGATTCCCATGGCACGCGTTGCTCTCACGTGGCTCCTACCTGAGACCGAGGAGCTTCGGAGCGAGTTACAATAGTTCCAGTCAGTGCCTCCCCTCTGCCCCTGCACCCTGTGATCTTATCTGAGTGCCTGAACCACAACTGAGAGCTCTTTCTTGCAGAGGGGAAAACATCAGAGATGTTATGAAATGCGTTCCTGGCGCTTGCCTCGTGGTGGGTGGAACGATTGGAGGATGCCAGCGCCTTCCCTCTCTTACCTGGCTCCTCTCTCCACCAGCACCCAAAACCTCGCTGCAGAGCACTGAAAAGCCTCCCAGCTGGAAATGCCTGAGTGTTTTGCAGACTTGTATCTCCTTCAGAATTGTCTCCATTGGGCCCTGGCCCTGCTCATGTGCCAGCAGGGCAAAGCACGCGTCTGCCAGCTTCTCCCACGAGTGCAGCGAAGCTCAGTTCCCTCTGCCCGGTCCCAACATGTTTCAGGTCAGATTAAAAGCTACAAGAAGCCTGATGCCGCCTTTTTAATACAGAGATGTGGGTTGATTACCAGGGAGTGGTCATTTCACTCCTGCTTTCTTGGCAGGTGCGAGGGAAGAGAGGGAGGAATACACCAGAGGAAGGGAATTTGCTCTGCCAGCGTCTCCCTGTCCACAAATCAGAAACATCTCAGGTATGCAAGCTGAAGCAGACACTCAGGCAACAGTTGCAGGAAATGTAATTTTTTCCCCTGGAATTTGTGAGGCCAGTGACACTGACACATTCATGGGAACAGCCTTGTTTTTGGAGCATCCCATGTTTTTCCAGCTGCATCCCCACAGTTTCTAGCTGGGAAGATGGTGAGGTGAGTTCTTCCATCCCAACAGCTTTGGGATGCTACAGACTGTTTAAACCAAACCTGGCAGAGAGAAAAAGGCTGCAAAAGTACTGATTCCAAGGAGTTTAATGAAAGTAGGTAGCCCGAAGGGAAACAGAGAATACAAGAATTCCTCCGCTGGAATAAAGTCTATGCCGTGGAGTCATTCCTTAGAAGGCACCAAAGAATTCAAATTAAAACCTGAGGTAGAGGGAAAGCCCCACTGGAAGCTCACAGGTATTGAAAATCCGACCACAAGTTTCCAAACAACAAATCCAGGCAGGCTCTGCCATCCAGGAACAACTTGTTTAGCCCTGGTTAGAATAAAATGGATTTGGAAATAATAAATAAACTTTCCCTCCTGCCCCACCCAGCTGAGGCTGGGATGATTTTACATTTTCGTGGATGGTTTTCACAACAACCTGAAGGCTCTGGGCTGCAGCTGCTCAGTCTTGCAGAAATGTTGCTGAGGTTTTTGTGATGATAAACATGGTATTATTGAAACATCTTTCTGTGATTTGCCTGCCCATAAATAACAAGGTGTTGTTGTTTTTACACAATGATTCACTTTTTGATGACTTCAAGGAAATAATATTCAAAATTATGGCTTCTGTCAGTGTGGGGGAAGAGGAAGGAGTCTCTCTCTGTTCTTCTTTGGGAGAAAATACATGAAAACTTGGGAGGAGCAGGTCTGAAGGAGAATGTTGAAGGAATTTATGGAGTCTTGAAGATGAAGCATGAATGTATGCCAGAGGAGGTTTTAATCCATATAAATTAAAAAGATCTGCAGGACTTAAACTGCTGCAGGGGAAAGGAAAAGAAGCCAAGAGCTAAAGGGTCCCTGGCAAGAGGTGGAGGGTGTTCCAGATCTGGATGTTGAAGACAGAAAGTAATAAAGTCATTTAAGTCATTTAAATGATGAATTCATGGGATTTAATGAAGAACCCAGCTCTTCCATTGAACAGGAGGGAGTAAAACAACACTGGGAGAAGAGTGATGGTGTGAAGGTTGACTGCAGCCAGGCTGTGGAGAAATGCAAACACTTGGATGTAAAACAAAAAAGTTCTTTGGCCTTATTTTTTTAATCTTTGTTGTTTGTATTATTATTATTATTATTATTATTATTATTATTATTATTATTATTATCAGCAGCAGCAGCATCATTTCCCCCTCTCCCCTATTTGTGCACCATTCTAATCTATATCAAGGACTAATAAATATCAGTGATGTTATTAATGACACACAGACACTGAGAGCAGAGGAATTTCCAGCTGTCCAGGAGAAGTCTTGCTCAGGGATGTAACCCAGGGGATTTTCTTCTACACTCATTACAGTGGAAGGGGGGTTACAGCTCCCATTGTAGATGCCTGGTAAATAAAGCCCTTGGAGAAGTGGGTAATGATCCCAGTCCTGGAAATGTCTTCATTCTTTCCACCCCTGCTTATTCACCTCCTTTGTCCACCCAGTCCTCTTCTGGGTGAAGTTTTGGGAGAAGTGATCAGCACAACTCCTTTTCTGGGCTGTCCTGGCTGGAAAAGAACATTATTGAGGATGTAGCTCCATCTACTGCCCTAGAGGAAAATGGCAGTCTCTGTCTTGGGCCTTTCTGCCAGTGCATTAAACAAAGTTAACTCAGTATAAAAATGTCCTACTTAGCCTTTTTTGTCGAATAAAAATAACCTAAACCAATAAGAAGCAAATTGTCATTTCTCAATATTCAAAATTCCAATGAAAACAATTCTTTTAACGTAGAAAATTTCAATATGCAGACTTTTTTGATGCCTAAAACTACAAAAGCCATTTTACCTGCAGTAATTGTACAAAATTGAAGAAAGTTGTGGAAAATTTGAGCTGAAACACTGTGGCTTAACCTTGTGTTTGCCATGGTCAGTGTGTTGGGTTTGCTTTCTGTGGGTCAGTTTTCCTCTGGGTTCTGTCAGTGAAAGTGCAAGGACTTAGTGTAAAATACTCATTTGATTCTCCTTGTGGTCAATATGAAGAGAGCAATTCCAGAGGGCAACTCATCCTTCTCTTGGATGCCTGGCTCAGGTTTCATGGCTTCATTTTTTAATTATTATTTTTTCCCCCAAATCTGAGAATCATTCTGATCTTTATCAAGGACCAATTAATACCAGCAATGTTGTTAATGACACAAAGATGGTGAGAGTAGAGGAGATCCCAATAGCCCAGGATGAGCTTTGCTCAAGGATTTAACCCAGAGATTTTGCCTTTAACCCAAAAACAGATTCTTGGATGGTTTCAAACAGTTAGCTGATGTTTATTTGCCTGATCCCCCATCTGCCAGCTGAGTTTTTGCACTAGAAAAGATGTTGCTATACACAGATAGAGAAAACCTTCTGGGAGATGTAAGGCTTTCAGAAAGGGTTATGTGGGAGTAGGACAAAGGAGTACATGATGTAAGAAATCCTTCTGGGAATTAAAAGCACCTAAAGAATGAAAAACCTGCTGAAAATCTAAGCCTTTATCCTTCATTCTCTGCAATATTCAGAAAAAAGCAACCATGGATTTCAGGCTCCTGAGGGCCACGCGCCACGGCCCCGTTTGGATTCAGCAGTGGCCGCTGGTAATTCTTGTATTGATTTCAACAAAAGCAGGAACCAGTCTCGTTTTGCAGAATCCAGGGACAGTGCATTGGTCACCAGAGACAATGGCAGCCTTTCTACTGGCTTCACTGGGCTCAGGCTGGGGGCTGTGAAAGCTGGTCTTGTGTTGCACAGAAAGGGAATGGCTTTGGGGCTGTATAGCTCCAGGGATTAGTAATAAACAAAGAGCCTTTAACTTCTAGGTCAGTGCTCTGAAGCCCTGCCAAGCTTCTGGCCAGTGAATGCTGCTGCCCTTTGTACAGAGGCAGCTGATGAATGAGTTTGACAGTTCTTGGCATGGTCCTGAACAGAAAATGTCCATATCATTGCAAGGCCAGCCCTCTGTGCCCTCCTTTGGGAATTGAGGGGACTTTGAGGTGCATCATTTTGCTGCTGGCAGTGTTCTCAGGTGTGTGGTACCTGCTGGCAGGGAGCACAGAAGTGCTTGGCCTCAGAGGAAAGATGCCTCCACTCATTTGTCTGACCACTGATGTGGTCTGGACAATGTATTCCTGCTTAGCCTCTGTGACAAACAATAAATGAGCAGCTGTAAGGACCTGAATTCCTGACCAATCCATGGTGACAGCTGTGACTCCTCCTGGACAATCCCTGCTACTGTCTCCACTCCAACAGGTAGAACCTGTGCGTACATCCTTGCAGCTCTAGGTGTGTACTGGATCCCTGAGCTGATGCTCTTTGAGTTGATATTCACTTTTACCTGCTCAGACATATTGTGAACTTCCCTGATTTAGCTCTATTTTGTATAATCATCAGGTAATTCTATTGGACTTGCTGCCTGCTCATCCACCTCTCTGGGAAGGGCTGGACACAGTGGTAGGACATGATGTACAGTTGTGGTGTTGAGAGGAATCACATCCAGGCTGTTTGCCTGGCATTGCTTTTTGGCACTTGAAAGTTCACATGAGTATTTTCCTACTTGTTTTCCACTGGTTTCCATCCCATCTACTATTTACCCTTGCAGGCATCATCTCTCTGTCTCAAAAACAATCCAGAGTTTTGCACTAATGAGCTGTGTGAGAGTCTGTGAGTGACTTTTCCCACCACATTCCCACGCAAACCTTATTTATTTTAAAAGTATAGGATGTCACAGAAATAGGAACAGAAAGGAGGATGCTCATGTGACAGCAGAAAGGCCTGTCCAGGAAAGGCAAGCCTCTCCAAACAAAGAAATGGATTTGTTGCTATAAAGATCAAGGTAATTGCAGGGAAGGGATGGCTAAATGGGGATCTAAAGAGGGATGAGGATTTGATCACAGGATTCAATGCCCACCCATCGAATTGGTGAGCATCTGAACCATCCTGTAATTTTCTACTGCTTGGTTTATTCACCTCTGAGCACCCAGCTATCAATGCTGTCAAATTCAAGGCAAATCTCAGAACCCAGATTTAAAAATTAAAGGCTGAAAATTTACAGGTACTCCTAGGGGAGGATTGGTTTTTGGTAATGTGTGTCTATGCCTTGGAGGAGGAAACCTGGAGTGGAGACCTCTAGGAATGGCTTCAAACCAGTTTGAGGGGTCTGAGAGGAGAAGGTTGGTTTGGTTCAGGGTTAGAAATATCAATAACAGCTTTAAAAAACAGTGAGTTTTCCCTGTGGCACTGAAACCCACATGAGCTGCAATTTGGATAATACCAGGATGGCAACTCAAGGCACCTCCACAGGAGTTGATGATCCTTGTGGGTCCCTTCCAATTCAGGAAATTCAGAATATTCCAGGATCCAGTGGCATGGCTGTGTGAGGGGGAAACCATTCAGATTCTGATGGGGGAAAAAAAAAATAAACACCTGAGAAAATGTTAAAGCCACATCTGTACAAACCACAGCCCCTGGTCCTGCCACAGCACCACAAGATGGGGAAGACACAGATCCAAATTATCTGTTCTGGTCTGGGAAACCAAGAAATAAGGGATGGGACAGCACTAAATGCAATATGAGTCATTCAGAGTCCAAAACCACAGAGCAACTCTCTCCCTCCTCATGGAGAGAACATCTGCATTATGTTTTTAACGTGTGGGAAAGTCTCCCCAGCAAGGAAAGAAATCTCCCTTTAGCCTGGTTTCCTTTGGAAAGAGAGTTAGTGCACCAAGAACCATTGAACCACTTGGCTGGTTCCAACCACCAGGGAGGGAGGGAGATGTCTCCCAGGGATTGACATGCCCACGGATTTTGCAAGCATGGAGCTGGGTGGAAAGAAGAATCTCTGTGAGAGCCTCTAATGAAGGGGAGACAAAGTCGCTGGGCACAAAAAGCCCTGTGCAAGAGCAATGAACATAAATGGGATTCATAAATGTCCCAGCCACGTGCCTACAGGGCTCAGCCACAGGAGCCAAGGGAGGAAGGATTTTGGACTTTATGAGGAACCGTTTCCTCATTTTCATTAAAATTTGCTAGTCTGGCACATCTTTTTTTGGAGTGAGCCTCACATAATCACACGACTCTGGGAGCAGTGAGTTGCCATCTGCTCCATCTCCCTGGTAGCTGATGCTTCTTTTCCTCGAGTCTTTTTTGATGTTGGCTCAGTCTTGTCCAGTGACTCAAGTCTCACACACATCAGTCAGAGCTTTTCCTTAGAGAGGGACAAAGAGCTGGGAATTTCCATTGCATCCACAATGGACTGAGAAGTCTTTCCCAAATGCTGACTGGGGTGGGAACGCTGCAGACACAGCAGCTCTGAATTTGGTTACGGTATAATCCTGGATAGTGCATTTTTTTGTTGCTAGTTTTTGCTCAGCTTGTGTTGCATTTGCCATCTGGCACTTTCTGCCTGGACTAATGAGGATTTTCATAGAATCAGAGCAACATTTAGTTTGGGAAAGATCCCTAATGTCATTGAATCCAGCCATTAACTCAGCATTGCCAAGTCTGACACTAATCCATGTCCCTAAGTGCTACGTCTACAAATCTTTTAAATCCTTCAGGGATGGTGACTCCACCACTGCCCTGAGCAACCCATTCCAATGCCTGGCAATCCTTTCAGTGAAGGATTTTTTTCAGTCTTAACCTTCTGGTGCAATTTAGATGGGTTTAGATGTACTTTTTTGGGTTATTGATCCCACCACATTTGTGGGGAAGAAGCCTTAATTTCTACATGTCCATGCTCAGGCATTTCTAATAACTCTCATTTTCAACATCCCAAGAATTAGAAGCAATGTAAAGTTACAAGGAGGCTGGAAATTGGTGGATGGCAGCACCATCTTGTGTTCACTTCTGGAGAAAGAACAGAGGCTGTTTTCTTCACTGAACAGGCAACAGATTCTGAATCTTTGGCAGCTTTCCTGAGAAAAATAATAATTATTGGGAAACACTGGATTGACACAAGACAGAGGCATAAAATCAAGGCAAGGCTCCATCTCCGTCCCACTCAGGGTCTCCAGTTAGTACTTTTATATTTTTTGCACATCACAGATGATTAAAAGTGTGTGCCACTCATATCTCAGGAGGTGCTCCAGCTTTGTGCTCATTCCTATCATAAATGGTCTGGCAAGTCACTACAACCACCCTTAAAAACCAGACATCTGATTATTCTTCCCACCCTGTAGAGTTTCAGTGCATGGAGACTTTGCATTATCTAATCTGATGGGCTGTATCTGGACTTGATTATTGTGTTATTAAATCCAACCAGCAACTCCCTCCCAGAAAAAAGCTCTTGGATCTATTAAAAACAGTTCTGGCCTCTTTTCAAAAAGTGGGGCACCGCCAGATTAAATCTTGCCCAGTCAACCTACACGTACAAAAAAGTTGCTCACAGCAACGTTTGTATTTGTCATTCTGTGTAATTCCTACCACGCTGCCACCTCAGTGCCCAGTTTTTGACCTAGACCTGCACTAGACATTTGCAAGAGAAGCCAGGTGACATTTGGCCAGATTTGCAGCAGGGACAGATTTGCTGCTGGTTGCAAAATACGTGAGTGTCATAACTGCTGTTTGGGAAAACTGAGATCAGAGACCATGGCTTTGAAGAAGGATGTGATTGACCATAATTTACTCATTTGTGTGAGCTGCTTTGAGGGATAATTAGGAATTCATTCTGTGGACCAGGTCTCCCTGGGCACAAGCAAACCAGTCCTGGTATATACCCCATGTATAATTATTCAGATAAAACTGGTCAAGGGGGCTGGAAATATTATTGACCACTGCCAATGTTTGTGAAATGTAAGAACATTTCCTGGCACAAATTTGGATTATTTCTACTAAGTTACCTCCAAACCATTCCCACAATTGGCAATGAGTCCACTCCAGGGACCATTCCCAGCTGGAAGTTTGCTCACAGCCTTGCTCTGGCTGCTGGGTCAGTGTCACAGAATCAAGCCATGACATTCAAGCATCCCCTGGCACATTTATTTCACTCATTAGTGTGAATGGTTTTAACCCCAGTGCCCTGGAAAGATGGGAAGTTTTATAATCCAGATGGAAAACAGGAGAGGACAGATTGATACAGGGACAGGAAAAATCCGAACAAATACCATGAGTGGGAAGAAGGTTTTGCACTGGTTTTTCTTGTCCTGCTGCACACAAAGCCATACCAGTGTGGGAAAAGATAATACAGCTGGAGAACTTTTGGAAAAAGTGTCCCCTTTCCTTTCCAGCCACAAGGTTTGGGCACTGTGTTTAATGACATGGGCACCTCAAGGAGAGGTCTGAACAGTTTGGAAAGATTTAAGATGTGATATAAATTGTCATATTTCCCACCCATGCAGCTCTTGCACAGGCAGCTCACAGGAGGTTCAGAGAGAAAAAAGTCAATTGTGACCCTCCCTGAACACATTATCATAGGGTTATAGCATCTTTTAGGCTGAACAAAACCTCTCTGAGTGCAACCATTTAATAATTCAGGGGGGTGTGAATGCCCTGTTCTGTTGCCCTAAGCTGGGCTGGCAGATTTTTCTCCCTCTGAGCTCACAGGGAACCTGGGATGGTGCACAATTCCCGCCCTGTGGATCTCAGATGAGCCCAACCTTGCTCATCCATCCTGAGGTTTCTCTGCAGGGAATTGTGTGAGGGCTGGGAGTTATTGGTGAGCAAGAAATGACCTGTGATTGCCAGCTGATTTTATTGTCACCAACAAATGGCTGTCAGATAAAAATGACTTCCATTCATACCCGACCTCAACTGGATACAGCAGCTGTACAAGTGAAGTGGATGTTTAGAAGAGACTCAGACAACTTCAGTACTCAGGAATCATGGTTCCAGGCATAAAAATGCCCCAGTTTTAACACATCATAGCAATTACTGTCAAATCAGTGCAGTGGATAGTCACTCTAATTTCTAGACACGCTCACAACTGATAGATATTCTTCTGCATTTAACTTCCATGCATATTTCAGCAAATGAGTTTGCTGGCAGAAAACTGCACTCAAACAGCTAATTAAAGCAACTCATTTGGAGAGCAGATTTCAAATTTACCGGAATCAAACAGGCACATTGGAAATGTGCTCTAAGTGCAGAACTCACCCAGGTGGGCACAATGAAACTTCTGTGACCTTGATGGGCTCATAGTCTCACAAAGATGGCCACAAATCAGCAGGCTTGGTCACTCAGAGCTACAAAATACCTTCTTTAATCCCTTGTTTTCGCAGGAAAAATCTTTGCTAAAAGCCTCCAGCAGAAGGTCATGGTCTTAGAGCTATTTTCAGCTTAAGGGCACCAGATCCAAATTAATGTAGTCCACATTTAGAGTCAGACTGAGTTTGTGGAAGTGTTGCTTGTGGAAGAGTTACAAATAATTCAAGGGAATTGGGCAATGCTTGACCATCAGCTGAGATTTTAGTCTGAAGAAAAATCCCCATGTGCTGATACCAAGAGCAAGGGAAAAGAGGGAAAGAAGCGATTTTAAATTAGTGGTTACCTCCTCTTCTCCTCTTCTCTTCTCTTCTCTTCTCTTCTCTTCTCTTCTCTTCTCTTCTCTTCTCTTCTCTTCTCTTCTCTTCTCTTCT
>PYHW01010409.1:17579122-17592530 GCA_013186435.1 Turdus rufiventris | reverse complement strand
AAAAAAAAAAAAAAAAAGTTACCAGAAAAATAAATTCTATTACTAGAATTAAAAAAAGCCAAAAAACTGAACTCTTGCTGGCTGAGGTTCTTCCATGCAAAACTTAGCATGGGTCAAAGGGCAATTCAAAAGTCAGTTTTGGTGGGACCTTCCTTGAAGGTTAAAGAGTTGCACTTGATGGAGATGAACAGGTTCTTATCTGGGACCTCAGGGCCACAGGAAGAGCCCTGCCTATGGTGACTTTCCTTTTTCTGCACTCTCCTTTTTTTGATCATTAATTTTGCTTTCAGTAGATCCAGAAGCTGAATGGAGCACAGCGAAAAAAGATAAGCCAAGAAGAAACGAGAGAACAGGACTGATAAACGTTACTGAAGTAGAAAAGGAGGGAGAAAATGAAGACTGAAATATTTTCTTTACTGAAGTTGGTTATAGTGCAGTGTCCAGGGTGGTATTTTTAGGGGGACACTGCATTATATGGAGTCTGATTCTTAAGTCTGGGTTATGTCCTAAATTCAGCTCAAGTGTTTGAACTTTGATTGCTTTTTCCTCTTGACTCTACAGGATGGCAGAATCTGTTAGACTTGTGATTTTGGTGGCCATAATCACTTAGAGGAGGTATTAAATAGCCATGTTGACTGAGGTATTGTTTAACTTTAGGAGAAAGGTAATTATCCAGGTGATTGAAGTTAGGCTCAGCATCAGGCTGCTGTCCTGAACTGGAGGCAGAGTTCCACCCCTCTCCTGGCTGTTCTCCTTTATTCCTTCTTTCTTTTGTCAGGAAAGCACTGACACAAGAGTATTTTGAGGAGAAAAAGGTGACTACAGATGAATGTTGCTGGTTCTGCCCTTTTCTGTGCCAAGGCTTTAAGGAGAGAACAATTTAGAGCCAGTACAGTAGCACCAAATATGGTTGAGAGCAGTGCCCTTGAAGTCTTTCTCTGAAATGTGACTGGAAATTGGTTGATTATGAGCCAGCTCTGTCTTGGAGAGCCTTCTTTCATGCCATTGTTTGCCTTTTGAACTTGTCTGTTCTTTATTTTTGAATCCGACTCAAGCACACACAAGGGTGATCAACTTGCAATGTGGTTTTCTGTTTCAGAGAAAAAAATAATTCTGTGAACTATGAAAAAAAAGAAAAGGCTGGTGCCATTGCCATGGGAATAAGTTGTAGTTACAAGCAAGAGGGGTTCTGAGAAAATAGAACATTTCTCTGGCACACAAGAACTAAGACGTTCATAAGAAGTTTTCTGCAAGACCTTCCTTTGCTAACAAGCTCAGACTGGCAATGGGAAAATCTCTGCAATTTTACCTTGTTTTATACTTCAAAAAAATTTATTTCACCTTGCTTTCAATCTGAGGAGAACCAGTTCAGGAGATCAAAATACCAAGCCTAAATCACTATCCACCAGGAGAGGCTTACAGTGGATGTGAGTCTTGGATTTAGATTTATCTCTGTGCTCAGGCAGGACTGCAAGGAAAAACTCCAGGGCTTTAGTAACTAAACACCAGGAATTCATTGGATGAAAACAAAGCATGCAGTTATTCCTGGAAATAGAGTGTTCCCTTTAACCAGAAGAGATGTTATTTCCAGCTTTTGGATAAATAGGGCTGCCTACAAGTGAAGAGTGTTTTAAACCCAGAACCAGCAAACAAAGGGAAGATTTACAGTGAGACCATCACCCAACCAGGCTAATTAAATGCAAATAAAGACAGATGTTGCAGAAGAATAAGCTACAAAGATCAGTGATGAGATGGCTGCTCAAAGCACTCCTCAAATAACTGTGACTGACAAATGAGTTGGTGAAAATTAAAAGTCTGTGCACAGACAATTCTTAATCAGAAGATGCTGTGATTTTTTTTTTCTTTTCTTTTCCACTATTTTGGTTTTTAGCTGGCTCCAGAGCTTCAACATCCAGATGCTGGATGTACAGCTCTGGAGCTTCTGTCTTTGCATATATTAATTACTATGCATGGAGAAGTGAAAAACATTATTTCTTAAGTTCCGGTTATGTCTAGAGAGTCCACCCAAGTCTGTCCTGGGTTTTTATAGATGTGCAGGGAGGGAAAGAGCAGATCTGTGCCAGAGAACTTGGTGTAATTACATTGTGTCATGTCATCTACAGTGACTTCAGGATTCCAGCTTCTTAAAGGAAGTTAAACGTCTCAATATTCTGAAAATACAAATATCATGAAATTATACCTAATTACATGAAACCAGACTTTCTGATTAGACAGCATCTCTTTGAAACACCACTAGGAAACACAGAACACATGGATTTAGGAGAACTTGGGCTGTCTAATCCCATCCTGAGTAAATTTGATCCAATTTTACCTGGGAGCCTGGATTTTAAGAGGGTTCAGTGATGAGTTTTGTGGATCACAGGCCCTTCCATTCTCTAAGCACTGCTAGAAACACATTGAAGAAGTTGAAGAAGTCAGATGGCATTTTGAGCTCTCATGTAATTTCCTTCACTGAGCTAAAATCTGGCTGTGGTCCTTGTGCACTCAGAAATTGTCAGTTCTATCTCTTTTGCATCCCTGCACATGCTTTTTGCTAGTCTGATTGTCTCTGCATCTTCAGAATTTGTTTACAGACATCCACATTTAACGAGATTAAAAGGAAATACTGAATAATTCATTCAAACGAAGAAGTGAACTGCAGTGACCTTTATGTTAATAAAAGTGCCCCTTTCCTCTGTGCAAACACTTTAGCCTTTGCAAAGCAGAGAATCCACTGCATCTGTTGAATTCACAAGTGGCTCTTTTTTTTGTTTCTGTTTGTTTTGTTTTAAATAACTGCCTAATAGCTGGAACCAGCATTGTGTTCCTCCTGCTGACTCACTGGTTTGCAAAAGCTCTGCGATGAGTGTGACATCTTTGAACATCACTGTTTCCTTTCAGCCAGGCATAATCTGCAACGATTCAGCTCCTGTAAAAGAACCATGTGGGGAAAAGTATCCCAGCTGAATACGTCACCCTCCATACCTCCAGCCCCTGTGCCTTGCACCCAGCGTGCTGCTGTGCCATTCAAATGCTGCTCACTATGGCAATCCATGAAAGGATTCTGCCTTTGTTTCAAAAATCGTGCAATGGATGTGGAATTTGGCTGGGGCAAAAGAGCCTGTGCTCATTAAAGTGGATAATTCCAGTTCTTGCCTCTGCTGGGATGTGGAGTGTGCTGGCACCAGCTACAAAGTGCTTATATAGGGGAGGTGATCGTCCAGAGGGACCTGGACAGGCTGGAGAGCTGGGTCTCTGCAAACCTGGGGAAGTCCAAACAGGCCAGTGCAAGGTCCTGCACCTGGGTTTGTCCCAGCACAAACACAGGCTGGGGGGCAGAAGGGATTGGGAGCAGCCCTGAGGAGAAGGACTCGGGGTGCTGTGGATGAGAAGCTCAGAATATCTGGGCAATGAGCACTGAAAGCTCAGTCACACCCTGGGCTGCATCCCCTCCCTGGACTGTGCCCCTCTGCCCTGCCCTGGTGAGAGCCCATCCTCAGTGCTGCTCCCAGCTCTGCAGCCCCCAGCACAGCAAGGACCTGGGCAGAGTCCAGAGGAGATGATGGAGATGCTCCAAGGGCTGGGCTGGGAGAGCTGGGGGTGCTCACCTGGAGAAGAGAGAGCTCCAGACAGACCTCAAAACCCTTTCCAGCGCCTAAAGGGGCTTCAGGAGAGATGGAGAGGGATTTGGGACAATGCATGGAGCGACAGGACAAGGGGGATTGGCTTTAGACTAATAGAGAGCAGCTTTACATCAGATATTAGAAAGAAAATTCTTTATTGTGAGGGTGGGGGCACAGGGTGCCCAGAGAAGCTGTGGCTGCCCCTGGGTCCCTGGAAGTGCCCAAGGACAGGCTGGATGGGGCTTGGAGCACCCTGGACTGGTGGAAGGTGTCCCTGCCATGGCAGGGGTGGAACAAAATATTCTTTAAGCTCCATTCCAACATGACTCCAAGATTTTAAATAGGGAACCGTTTATAGGGTAGTGCATTGTTTGGAGTTATCAAAGAGTGAAAGGCTAAAAATCCACACAAAAAAAAAAAAATTAAAAAAAAAAATCCCTAAATCACTGTCTGGCAAAAAGGACCTAGATCTAAACCTTGTGCAAGGCTGGGAATTCAGTGAGAGCAGAGGCTAATTTGGTGATTTTTTTCTATTTGCTGTCTAATTTAGGGGAAATCTCCTCTGTGGTCAGCATCAGCTCCATGTCTGGAAAATTAGGACAATATTGAAACTTTTTTTTTTTTTTGTGCACTTAGACCAAACTCTCCACTGAGGAGGTGATTTCTCATCTGTGCCTCTACAGAACTGAACACAAGAGGGCTTTTCTTCTGGGTGAGATTTCAAGATACCGCTGCAAAATAAAGGATCTGTGAGTTTGCTTGTGTTTATGTGCGAAACTTTTTTATTTGCTTTTTGGAGACTGTTTAAATGTTTACTTGTAAGAATGTCTGCAGAAAGTTAAGTTGTCAGGAGAATTGGTGAGAATAAATATTCATGAGAATACTCTTGTTTCAAACACTTTTGTGGCCGTCTGTAAAAGCTTTTTTTATTACTCAAACAATGCTGAGTGTCTTGCAGATAATTTGCCAACAGAAAAAATAAAAAGGAAAGGATGTTTTTTCCCTTTTTTTATTTTTGAGAAGCAGCTGATGCTATAGTGGCAAAATCCTAATTTCTGATGAGTGATTTAATATCCAACAGTGACACAAATAGCCAGGAAGGACTAATGAGAACACTACTGATGTGCTATCAGAGACAAAAATATGTTTAAACCACTATGTTGAACAGAGAACAAATTAGTAAAAATACCACCTGTTCGTGGATAATTAAGGCAAACAAAACATTCTCAATATATCAAATAACTTGTTTATAGCAGCAATTCTCTTTAATGTTGCTGTGATGCCTTAGTGTTGTTACACATCAACCTTCTGCTCATAAGGAAAATTCTTCACCGTGGGAATTTTCTTTTTTGCATGTGAATCAGGAGTAAAACTACTTAAACAAGTTTTCCTTTATTGATCTTTTAATCTAATATATGTATTTTTCATAATCATATCAGCAGACAATCTCCAAAATGCTCTGGCTCCATGTTACCACACCTGCTTTTTAAGGAAGGCTGGTAATCTCTTTTTCATAGGAAAGAAAGTGTGCAGAGGTGATATTTGCCCTTTGCTAAAGGCAAATCTGGAAAATGGGATAATACCCAAATCTCTTCTGTATCGCCATTGCCTCAAAATGATATTTTCTGTTGATATTCTGTTCCTTCTTTACATTAAGTTTGGAGTTGAAAAAGAGGGAAAATTAGAAGGATCCTTTTTTTAAAGTTATATTTTCCTTGCACAAGGACTTCTCACCATGGTTGGGGAGCTGATTGTGCACCATGAGTTTTATTGATCTGACCCAGCTGTGAGTTTTCTCTTTTTATTCTTTTCCTGTTCCACAAGTGTTTCTGTTCAAGATTACTAAAACATTTGGTGTGCTGTTAAACTCCACATTATCCTTCACCAGTGATTTCCACTAATTATTCATTGCATGTAACTGTTTCAAAATCTTTAATTGATTTGTCTTTTTGGTTATGAGGCTGTGTAAGAAATTTTGCTTCCCTGCAGTGCTGTGTATTCCAGTGTGCCCAAATCTCAAACTCCTAAGCTGTCACTCCTGCTGAAAGTCCTGGGGCCAGATATTTAATTTGTCTCTACATTGAGAGGTGGAATCTATTTTAAAACTCGTTGGGATCTCTCACTTTTTTCTTTAGATGGGGATTTTTCCAAGGCGCTCTGAATCTGTAAGAAATTTCAGCTGAAAACAAACCAATGGAATGTTTTCAGGGCATTTCAATTTTTCTGAAATCAGTCACTGAAAACTTGAACATCCATGGGTGCAGAGGGGAGAATTTCCTCCTGGCCTATTGCCAGGGTGGGAAGAAATCAGAGACCCCCTTCATGGGTGGTGGGTGAAATTCAGGGCTCAGAGGATGAGGGCAGTGAGATCCCAGCATTTCCTTCTGCAGCAGCACTGCTGAACACTTGGGGGAAGCAATGTCCTTCCAGAGGAGCCCTCTCCAGCATTCCAGGGTGAAATAGGTCAGTGTGGCAGCAGCAGGGAATGGGTCCACAGGAAAATCCTCTTTTCTCCCTATCAAATAACTTNTTTTGTGTCCTGATTCTGATTTATCAGCAGAGACATGGATCAGGAAGACATGGCATATATATACAAGGGAAATAGCAGCTCAAGCTCAAAATGCATTTTCTTTCTCCAGATTTCCTCTTTGATACATAACCTTAGAATTTTAATTTGCTTTTTGTATCTACCATGATAACTGGGAGTCACAATTGTAGTTTGTGGATGGAGGAACAGATGGATTTCAAGCACGGACTTCACAAAGCTCTCAATTCTGAAGGACTTTGTACATATCAAACCAGAACCAAAATCAATAAGGATACATCTCATCCATGGCTTTATACCATGGCCTGCCTTAGACCCCAATTTGGATGTCACACACAGCAGTGAGTTTGGGCCCAGACTCTGAATTTATGTTGAAAAATAAATTTCCCTCCCCACTCTTAACAAAACTGGCTCACACTCTGCAGCTCCTGTCCTCCTGCTCTCTCTCCCTCATCAATTCTCTTTTCCCTTTCACACATCAGCTGCAAACATCTCATTTGGCTGGGATGCTGAAGGCAGGCTCATCTCTGGCAGTTCCACGCTGTTGATTCAATCAGCTCTTATATCAGCACTAACACAAGTAAGTGGAAAAGGCTCTTGAATTTCATCACCTTGCTAAAAAACTCGGATGGATTTCTGGAAGGATTATTCGATTTGCTTCACTAGGTTTTATAAAGGTTAGTACACAGCATTTAAACTATTATTATTTACTTTTAACAAGCTATTTACGTCCTACTCTCAACTGCCTAATCAATACTGCTCTCCCATCTGTTCTGAGATCCTGACTTCAGCAAATTTCACTTCTCTGCTGAGTGAGTAAAAAGGAAGGAATAATTTAAACACAGTGAGTGAATGAGAGAAAAAGAGCCTGAGAGAGGCAGAGATGAACTAAATCTCCATGTCCAAAGATGGCCAGACATGCAGGAATTGTGAATTCAAGTCCTCAACTTGCTAAGGACATTGCTGAGAGCATTGAAGGAAAATGATAGGTTTCAGAGTACATAAAAGTGGTTTCTTTCCCTCACAGGAAGAATATTTTGATACTCATTAAAGCTACTTGAATAAATTTTATTTCAAGTTAATTTGTTGAGGCTTCTGGACTTTTCTTTACTTTGCCCTGGAACAGACCCAGAGGCTTCACTGAGGCATTTCCAAATGCACAACTGGCAGAAAGTAACCCCTGAAATAATTCTGGAGAGATGAAATCCCCCCTCTGTGAGCTGAAAGGTGAGAGAAGGACGAACATCTGCATGTGCAGAGGGGTGCAGAAGGGCAGAGGGTTGATCCAAAGGGAAGAGGTCTCAGCCCACTGCTGCCCTGCCATTGCCAAGGACTCAGGATTTACCTGGAATGTTTTACAGTGGTGTAAATCGGGAATAATGACAATGATTTTTTTGGATGAGGTCACTTCAGCATGGGCTGATTTCTCCTTATTTGGAGATGGCAGGACTAGGAAGAGAGGGATCAGGGCAGTGTCTTCATCCTGCTGGCATCACCAGGAACTTAGCCAGGATATCACAGAGATCACAACTGGGTTTACTTCACAGCATTTTTGGTGCTTGCTATCAAAGTAAAAAACACTCAGCACTCCAGGGGCAGGCTGTAAGAGGGTTATGAGTTTCTCTGACAGTCATAATTAGTCCTTAGTGACTGTAGAGGGAGCTGAGGTTGCGCTTAGTCAGGTACAAACACCTACACTAAACACACTCTAGTACAGGTATAAATCACAGACCTGATTTCTACAGCACTTTAAAATGTGTCGCAGACACAATATTAACTCACTGCTGGTGCTGGTCTTACAGGCAGCTGGAGAGTGTTTAATTGGATTTGTTTGTTGATCCCCTGTTTGGGATGGGATCAACCTTCCTCTCCATGTGCCTCTGCTGATCGTGTGGGATCCCTGCCTTGTTGAGCTGGACCCTTGGAGTACCTGGCAGTGCTGGTTCATGGCTGGAATCCACGGCCTTAGAGGTCTTTTTCAATCTAAATATTCCTATAATTCCATGATCCCTATAGCTAAAGTCAGATGAAAAAAATAAGGCTTGTCCTACCAAGGAAAAGAGATTCCAAACTTAAAATCCATCTCAGGTCTACAGACCTTGAAGAAAAGGGATCATTACTACACTAAGCCAGGTTTATGTCATTTGCAGAGCCACACTCAAACAAAAACCCTTTCCAGACCTCTCCTCTGCAGAAGAATCACAAGGTTAATTCAAAATCTCTAACCAAATGAACAGGCAGGTGTTTGGGGCTGATTCCCTGGTGTAAATCAGTCATTGTGACAGGGACACTGAGCCCCACCTGGGGTAAGTCATGGTGGAAAGCTGCCTCCTCTGGAGTGCTGAGTTATTTCTTCTGGAAATGAAGAGCTTGGTCATAGTTTCACCACTCTTCAGTGTCAGTGTTTGGCTGAGCACTGATGGTGAGGAAGAAATGTGCATTTCAGAGAGTGACTCCACAGCGACCAGTCCTTATTAGTTCTTCATACCAAGCAAAAATGCACATTTTCTCCTGAAGCGGCCTTCTGCAGCCCCAGCCTTGAATTTTCCTTGTCACCTTCACAGCTATGTCTAGACATAAGATTTTGGCAGACTTTGGAAGCAGGAGATCCTAATCTCCCATATGCTCCTGAGCTGATAAAGAACCACATCAGAGTTCCCCAGAGCTCCATTGGGGACACTCCATTTGAAACGTGGGAAGTGCTGCAAGGTGGTTGCTGCTGCTAAAAGCAGTGGCTCGAGCTGTTGCAGCTGTCTCTCTTCACTGGTTATTCCACACAGGTCTGTGAAAGAGTTGCTGATTCTCTACGAGGTATTTAATTGAAATATTAAGGCACTTAATCCACATATCAGATGGTTCAAGCTCTGCTTTTGGCTGTTTGTCAGCCAAAGCTGCTGTGATTTTCTGTGGAGGCTTTTTATTTATTCCTTTTTTTTTTCAGTACACCCAAAGAAAAAGGAGCAAGTCTGTGACTGGGTGTAGAGGCAGACCAGCACAAAGGAAAAACTAGCATTCCTCTTCCCATCTGAATTCTAGTGCCACTGGATCTCCTGAAGCACCAAACCACATTATTAAGCTTTAACTTCTTTATGAGAAAGGTCACTCGGTGTCACTGCTGACCTCTACCTCACTATCTCAAAAATGCCACTGTGCCCAGGGATTCATTATCCCTATGATGGTTGTGTGCTCCATTTCCTCCATTTTGTCAGGTTTTTTCACTCTTTTCGTTCTGCCCAGAATGACCAGAAAGAACTGAGTTTATTTGCTGGGTGGATTATTGTTCCTTTTCAATGAGTGTTGCTATTTTGTCCCTTTTTCTCCACTGCTTTGGCCCTGTGACATTTTTTGGGCAGGAAGAGGGGAGGCAATGAGAGGTTATATCTTGAACAATTTCACCCTGGTGGAAAATACCAATAACTTAAAATAAATATGCTCACTGAGATATCACATTATCCTGCTGAGCTCATGTACAGCAGAGATAAAATGGCTTTTTTAGAAGTGATTTTTCTTTCTCTGCCAGCTGAATGGAATATCAAAATACACGATTTAAAGTAACTGTTAGAAAAAAGGTTACACACGATGCTATCAACAGAAGGGAGCAGAAAATTAAATGGAAATGATTACCAAAGAACTCATTTCCTTTGCTACTGGGAGGCTAACAACAATAATGAAATAGAATTTAGAAGTGAAAGCTGAGATTCTTCCTTTGATGTCTGAATATTTTCGATTTATGTTCCTTTAAAATGAAAAGCCACATCATAAATTAAATGTGATACTTAATTTTTATTTTCTCTCCACTCAAGCAGCATGTTTTCCTCTAGGTGTTTATTAAAATAATGATTCAGCTCCCCAGCTGCTGTGCACTGGCAGGTTTTTGTTTAGGCAGAGGAGCAGTGTGAGTTGGACAATTGCTGGGTGCCAGAGAGGCAGAATCCAGTTGACTCTTGGAACAGAGATTAAGAGGGTTTTTTGGGTTTGTTTTTTTTTTTTTAATCCAACATGTGAAAATGCAGAATTAGAAAAGATCTGATCCCTTGAGATTAATTGTAACTGAGCATCTCCTATGAAGTATCTCCCGTGATTGAATCACAGAATAGTTTGGGTTGGGAAGGACCTTAAAACCCATTTAATTCCACCTCCTGCCATGGGCAGGGACACCTTCCACTGTCCCAGGATGCTCCAAACCCCATCCAATCTGGCCTTGGGCATTTCCAGGGATCCAGGGGCAGCCACAGCTTCTCTGGGTAGCCTGTGCCAGGGCCTCATTACCATCTGAGGGAAAAAAAAAATCCTTAATATCTGATCCAAACCTACCTTTTTTAGCTTAAAACTGTTTCCTTTCAAGAACAAAGTTCTCAAAATGCCATAGCTGAGCTTGATGCTTCTTTCATTGTCACTTCTTTAGTATGGGAGAAGGAAGTATGGGAATGCAGTGCCCTCTGCTCCCCCTTAACGAGGATGTACCAAGAGGAGGGAGGATTTCCTTCATAAAATTTCTTTAGTGACTGCAAAAACCACGTTGATAACTAATTTTTGATGTATCTTCTTACAAGACTTGGCTGGTTGAGTGCAGTGTTGGAGGGTGAACTCCAGGCCTGATTCTGCTGCTTATGGAAAGGTGTCCATGGCTGTTGGGGGTATTTTGGGGAAATAGGGCTGTGGGATAAGTCACAGGTTGTAGGACAGTCCCTATTTAGCTAAAGTCCTCCAGGATAACACAAGGTGTCTCAGAGATGCTACCTGACTAAAAGCAAGCACTTAAACTGCATTCCTCTGCTACAGACAGCCTGATTAAAATACTTGACTTGGGACCTGAATCCAGATTCGAAGCAGAAATATTTGGATTTCAGGGGAGATGTCAGAGCAGGAGTGGCAGCTCTGTGCTACCTGGGAGGCCAGACTACAGCCATTCTGGTCTCAGGCTGTCCCAACTTCTGAAATCTCCAGAAGTTCTGTGCTTTGGCTACAAAAGCAACTCCAGGATGGTACTGATGGCTTTGAAGGAAAACAGCAGAACTCTCATTGTAACCAATGGATAAAGGGAAGTATTACATAACATTGCACCAACCTTCTTTTCTTCCTTACTTGCCTTTTCTGCGCTTGCTTCACCTTCCACAACTTGATGCTGTTTTTTCCTTTGTTTTACATCTCATCTATTTTTCATTTCTGTCTTTGTGTACATAAACATTGAGGTGATGTAGAAGATGAAGGACTCCAAAGTGCTGTTACCAACAGTGGAATGGACCCCACCACAGCAGGTACAGTCACTGGGCTGCACCCAGTGCCAGTTACAGAAGAGCTAAAAATACACTTATTTCCTGTATTTCACCAGCTCTTCTTGGGCTGTGATATACCAGAGATAAAATTTCTGTGTAAGAAAGGAAGGTAGAAAAGCTTCCTGAGCTCTGCACTGAGACCTCTGCTGGCTTCACACCACAAGACACACTTTGAGCCACACACTGATGATGATCTGGTGGCTGCAGGTGATGTGGCATCCCTGGAGTGAGGGAGCAGGTTAGGGCCCAACTGGAGTCTCTAATGTGGGGTTTAGATGCCTAAGGCACAAATATAATTGCACTGGCTCCAGGACCCACTCTTTGGAGTTGTGTTGTCAGACACTTTTGATGACACCTCTGTACTGCAAGAGTGTCTTGTAACAACTGGACAAAGGTGTCTTACCTTTCAGCACAGGCTGCAAAGAGCATGTGGGGTGCAGGACAGAGCTTGGTTTTCTCTTCTGAATGCTGAGGAGCTGTGAGACCAACCCACCTCCTCTTGGAAGTCTTTGCAGGAGTGCTGAAATCAGGTGGCATTTACAGGTGACTCCCACTCATCCTGATGCCAACAAGTAGGAATCCATACATCCATCAGGTGAGGCAGCAAGGCTGAGGAAGGAGCACTTGGGCGCTGGGGACTCCCAAAACTTGAGTTGGAGCAGGGGGTGCTGGAGGTCAGACCCTGATGTTTGGTGATGCCATGGTCCTGAACTAGTGCTGTGATCCCATGGGGCTCCAGAACAGGATTGAGCCTTCAGCAAATGAATAACCAAACCTGGCAAGCCCCATCTACTAAGCCATAAAATGAACATTTTATGGGGGAGGGGAGAGAAAGAAAGGGCAATGGGGGCACCAGGTTCAGCTAAGGCAAAGGAGCATCTCTGTGGGTACCTGGGCTCCTGCTCATTTCAGCGTGGGTGTTTGGCTTTCAGCCCTGCCTGGCTGCTATCTCTCAATCACTGTCACCACAGGATAGAGCTTGCTGCTTCCCACGTCACTCTGCACACCTCACAAGCACAGCTGGGACATGCAGCAAGCACGTTTGTGGGGCTGGTACCCACCTCCCCCCATCTCCCTGCCCCCAGCCTCAGTGGGTTTATTGAGTTTTCAAGCTGAAGATGCCTTGCAGAGAGAAGTGAGTGCTTCTTGTGGTTTGCATCAAAAGCTTCACACTAATCCTAATGCTGTGCCTGCTCTCGCAGTTACTCAACGAGTTCTTCCACAAGGTATGCTATCTTGTGGTTCTATGGGACCACAGCTGGAGTGTAGAGAGCCCTCTTTCTGATCAGAGAGGTGTTAAAAGCTGCTTCTCTTCAGTGCCTTAACCACAAGAGGTGAACCAGCACCCTCCTTCCTTAGTCTATGCTCTTGGGTTGTCCCTGCATCCGTGTCAAGACCAAACTGCTGTGCCAAGAGAACACCTCTAACAGTCCTTCAGGGACACTGCCAGTCTCCAAATGCTTCAAAATGCAATCTCTAGTCTGGATCAGGCTGGCCAGACTCTGTCAGAGCCAGGGACACACTCAGGCCCTCACAGGACTTGCCTGAGCCAGCCTCAGTCAGGTGTCAAAGGAAGACATCTTAAATCACCCTGTCTTAGGTTACAATACAGGCTGTGATCAAAAGTATCTATTCTATCACCATCTGTTGAGATCAGGTGGGGCAGTGATCCTGATCCCCATGGAGAGATATTCTGCTAATGGGCCATCAATTGAAACCAGCTGGGGCAGTGTTATTTATCTTTTCACAACCCATCCTTCCTCATTTCGAGTCATTTTCTGCTCATGGCCATTGAGTCCCACTGTGGGACTGATAAAATTACTGCATCCCATTGGAAGTTGCTCCAGCCAGGGGGAAGAGCCCAACATTTCTTACCAAGATAAAAACTGAGATTTTGGGACACCAAGTAGCCCTTTTTCCATCCAGAGGAAAAAGCAGACTTCTCCACATCACCACTGGACCTT
>PYHW01010409.1:17559694-17579072 GCA_013186435.1 Turdus rufiventris | reverse complement strand
CATCTGTCACTGCAGGAGGATGCAGCCACCATGGAATGGCACTGCTGCCAACACCCTGCCTGACTGACGGGTGTCAGGTTGTACTCTGCCTGTGTCAGGGTTTGGGGTTTGCTCTTTGTAGTACTGTATTTCTATTTTAATTTCCCTAGTAAAGAACTGTTATTCCTATTCCCATATCTTTGCCCGAGAGCTCCTTGATTTCAAAATTATAATAATTTGGAGGGAAGGGGTTTACATTCTCCATTTCAAAGAGAAGCTCCTGCCTTTCTCAGCAAACACCTGTCCTCCAAACTAAGACACACCCCCTTTTAATAATGACCTCTGCACATCTCCTCTGCAACCCCTCTGAGATACCAGACCCCACTCAGAGTTGTGTCACCTGGTAGTAAAAAGGAACATTTCACTCTCTTCCTGGATACCTCTGCACAGCACCAAATCCTTGGTTTAGATACTGCCCTGTGGAAGGGTTACAGTTGTTCAAGTGCTTGCTGCTGCTGTGTATTTACAGGTTGAAATTCCCCTGGAGAATGTTCCCCAGACAGAAGAGAAACATTTTAATGACTTTTCTAAGCACCTCTGCTCTTTTTCCATATTTAATCACTTCAATGCCCATTTCCCAATTATACACAACATTTTATTAAACTGTACAAACAGCACTGGCATTTAAAAAATTCATGTTAACCATTCTAATTAAACATGATGACCAGCTCCACAACCTGCGAGCACAGATGCCCCCCTGCATTTCATACAGCACAAACCAGGATTTCATCAGAGTCACTGGACTGAAACTGTTCTCAGGGTGTTCTGTTCTTCTTGTTGACTTCAGCCCTTGCTTCTGCTGGATCCTGTACCTGCAGACACTGCCAGTGATACCCCAGCAAGGCTGCATTCATCCTGCTGGGAGGTCCAAATTGACAGCCTAGACCAGCAGAACCAGGAAGGCACCTCTGAAGGGAACCTGATTTTGGGATAACTCACCTTCTAGAGCTTTTCTTCGTCATGGACTGGAGGTTGATGCAAGAAAGTTCCAAATGTATGTTCTCCAAATAGATCCCAACACCAGACTGACTGCCTAAGCCTAAGTTGTTAAAAAGTCTTTATAGGCTCTAATCCGATTTTGACCCAGCTTTTCATGGGTACCTCAGTGACAAGCAGCAACTGGGTGGTTTCACAAATCTCCAACCTCAGAAAACAGAGCACCTTTATTTAAAAGGATCCCATGATTAAAGGATCACAGAAAAGATTTTTTTTTTAAATCCACCTATATTCCCACAGACTGCAAAGGGATAGAACACACAGCAAAATGTCACAAGGTGGAGGTGAGGGCCACCCTCACCTGATGTGCCTCCTGCCCTGTGGCCATTGTGTGCAGCTGTGCCAAAGAGCTGGGACATCATTTAGAGAAACAGAAACTAAATCAGCCCTTTCAGGACCAGTCAGTACCTTGCAAGTGAAATACCCCAATTCTGTGACTGGAAGGCCACTTTTCCAATGCTTAAATAATGGTTGAGGAAACGTTGCATTTTTCTTGTGTGGTTTTTGGTTAAAATGTCAGAAAGCCCCATCGAGATCTTGCCCTGAGTCTGGTGTGTGAGCAGACACTTAAAGCTTTAGGGCTCTCGAAGCATTCTGCAACTTCCCATCCTCCCTGCTCAGACACTGAGTGTAAACCTCTGGTTTTCTGTACTGATCTTGGCACTTCCTTTGGTAATGATCCATTGAGAGGTGCAGATGGTGGATTGGGCACCTGAAAAAAATCTCTTTGTCCCATGGAGAAAAATTGAATCCTAACACCTGGGAGTAGCATTTTTAAAGGGTGTAGGGAGCAAATTTCTTCTTCAAAGCTGTGCACACATTGGCAATTCTGCACATGTACAAGTGGAGGTTTCCAAAACATCCAACCTGAATCTTCCCTGATACCCTCAGGCCTTGAGCAAACCATTTTTCCTTCAGAAGAAGATGAGTCTGTGTCAGAGGTGCAGAAACGGGCACTGACATCACCAAAAGCTCAAATATACTTGTTTTTCCTTACAGAGAAACCTGTTGGCTGTGTGTACAAGTAGTGGGGAACAAGTGTTGGCACCTCCTCATTTTCAGATGCTCTCAACTTTGAGAACATTGAGAAGAAAGAGAAGAGAGACCAAAAGATACCACAAAGAAACTTAATCATCATTGAAGAGTGGGCTGGCATCTGCTATGGGCTGGAATAAGTCAGAAGCCTCCAGGCATGGCAGAAACTTTCACTGAGGTGCTTTCTTTCTGGAAGTTTCTTGAAAAAAATAACCATGCACAGTCTTCAGTTGACAAAGTGCTACTCAAATCATTACAGAGAATTCCTTCAGTAAGGCAGATCTCAGGAAAATATTTTCTCCATTTTAGGGTTCACGAAAGAGAAGTTGCTGAACATATTTTGGTCCATGCTGTTAATCAGTGCTCTGTCAGCACAGGACAGTCTGGGTTTTTCATTTAGGAATTCCTTGTCGAAGTTGCTACAGTCACTCGGAGATTTCTTCAAGAAAAGGAAAAAAAAAATTATGTCAAATCATTTATAGTCAGATCTTTATTACTATGGTGCCAGCCCTATCAGGCTGCTTCCTATGGGCCCACCTCAGCCTTTAGTTGGGAGCCAGTAAATATAAATATTATAGGAGGCACTGAGCCTGTGATCCAGGAATTCTGCCAGGCAGGGATGTTACAGCTCTATAACATGGCAGACTGAACTCACCAATTGTACAACAGTTGTGGAAGACTGCAAAATGAAAGTATGAAGTGCTTGTCAAATTAAGTTCTATTATTGTTATTAATAGGACTTTAATAATTTAATGAGACTGCTAATAGTCAGGATTATTCTGATTTAGCCAAACACCTGGTTCCTGAACTGTTTTACCTTCTGCACTGCAATGAAAGATAATCCCTTCAGAATGGGCTGCAGTAATATGGTGAAGGGAAGGTGTTACCCTGCTGCAGTAACTGATGAAGCAATGAATAATTGGTGATTTCTCAGGTGTGGGCATGCCAGACCCAGGCTTGCAGCCACCACAAAGCAGCACTGTGAGGATCAGGTCAGACAAGCAGTAAAAATGCACAGTTTAGAAGACATGAGATGGGTGGAGCTGAAAGAAGATCCATCCTTACCACTCTTGGTTTGAAGGGAGGCTCCATCCTTCTCTCTTCTAAAGCTTCCCAGTTGATTTCCCGGAAAAAGGCGTGCTGGCGGATGTTCCCTCTCGCTCCCAGTCTCCTCTCAGGCTCTCTTACAAAAAGCTGGAATGTTGATTCCATAGGTTAAATTCTCTGATGATAATACAGGCATAAAGCAGGATGGAATGTGCAATTATCCAGTCAGTGCAATGAGAAGAGGCCATAATGGAGAAAATGTTGGGATTTTTTTTTCCTAACAGTGAAATTTACTGATACAGAAGTACACGCTGTTTGGGCAGAAAGATGGCAGCATGTGCCCCAAAAAGAGATGTCAACATTTCTGTCTGTTGTAACCCTTAGTTTGAAGTGTTTTTTCCAGGAGTCAACGAGCCTTGCACCTTAGGGACTGCTCTGTGAAGCAATTGATCTCTGTTGGTGTCTGTGAGGAGCCACCATCACAAATCAGGAGAAGGAAGACACAACAAATCTCAGGGGAGAGGTGTGCTTTGATGCCCACAGGAAAGACAGTGATTAAACTAAATCTATTCCCCTCTACAAATGCTAAAGATAAACCAATTGAAGACAATAATTTTGGCAGAAAGACTCTGATTTGACGGGTGGTGATTCTTACCTTCACCAAAATGTCCTTTGCATCCTTGTCCAGCCAGCGAGGGTAGAAGGGGTTATCCATACGGATGGACTGGAAAAGCTCCTCTTCATCTTGGCCATGGAAAGGGGATTGGCCAATGAGCATCTCATACAGGAGGACACCAAAGGACCACCAGTCAACTGAGGTGTTGTACTTCTGCCCCAGCAGTATCTGCCCGGAAAGAGGAGCCACCAAGGCAGAAATAAAATGTCTGACGTGAGTTTTTCAACTTCAGGAGGGTGGACAGATCATGGCCTTGCAACTGCAACTCTGCAGAGGGGGCTATCAGAGGTGCTTCTCCCTGCCTGCAGCAGGAGCCAGAAATCTGCCAGTGGTGCAGGGTCTGTGACTCCTGGAGCAACGAGGCACAGCCACACCTGGGTGCCAAAACAGTCCCTGGCACTACAGACAACAGGCTGCATGTAACTCTTAAGTTACTTGAACAAATCCTTGGCTACCAGAGAGATCTCAAACATAAAAATGAGACAAGTCATCTTTAGCCTGCTCTCCAAGAGTTCAAATCAGGTTTGTGAAGTCCAAGAAGACAAATGGTCAGGAATTAGCATTTTGGGATTGATTCCAGTGACACTAGCTGAGTTTTAGGATTACAAATGTGGCAGCATAAAGGTACAGTAATTTCATGACCATAAGGTGCACCGGACTATAAGGCGCACCCCCTGGGAGCCGGCACAATTTGCAACTTTGTCCCTCATATAAGGCGTACCGGACTATAAGGCGCACTTCTGGTTTCGGGGGAAAATTTTAGTCAAAAGGGTGCGCCTTATAGTAATGAAATTACTGTACTTTAGGA
Source organism: Turdus rufiventris (assembly GCA_013186435.1). NCBI lineage: Eukaryota > Metazoa > Chordata > Aves > Passeriformes > Turdidae > Turdus > Turdus rufiventris. The sequence goes on along the minus strand of PYHW01010409.1, from coordinate 17,574,471 downwards.
CTATCAGTCACTTAAAACTGAGTGACTCTACCCCAGCAAACTTTCCCCAGGAAAAGCATCAAAGGGTTTGTTGATCTGTCCTCTTGAGAGACCAACTGGGTTTTAGATGGAAGAATGGGAATTTGTCCTCAGTCAGTCCCTTGGTTTCTGCCTTTCAGTGTCACTTATAAAGTGACATCCAGTTGGAGTCACAACCTCCCCAGGGTCTAAAGGAGCATCACCAAGTTCTCAAACTTCCTCTCTGGAGAAGCAAAATTAATCTCACTTCCCTTTAGATCTCTGTTGTGGAGATATCTAATGCTGATCAGTTATCACGAGCTCCTTTTATAGCCAAGGAAGGGAATTTGCCCAATTTTAAACATCCAGATAAATATCTACCTAAATATCTGTAAAATATTTAGGTATTTTGTCTGTCTCCTTTTGTCTGTCTCTCCTGTTTGTCTCCTTTAGTTCTCAAAGAACCTCAAAGCATGCTCATATATATTTTTTTACATTGCAGATATCTACAGGTTCACATGATGACTGTGGTGTGTAGGATTCTTATCAGAATTTTAGAGCTGTAGAGGGGAAAATTTAATTTTGAGGCACAATCTTTACTCTTGAGCACACATTTTTGGTTGCAATGGGATGCTCTGTACTACATCTGTCTCCAAAAGAAGAGATGACAAAAATACACAAAAGAGATTTGAATATATGATGCAATATAGACAATGAGTTCCACTCAGTCCCAAAAAGAAAAAAAAATCAGCAAGACCCCTTAATATATTTTTTCTGGATCGGTTAAGAACAAAATCATCCCAACCCTTCCTTCTGAAAAGAGAAATTATTTTTATAAAGCTTTATCTTCTAAAGTCTAAAGTATCTAGAAAAAAAATTAATTCAGCAATTTAATTTCAGGCTGTCTTTTTTTTTTTTTTTTTTGGTCAGGTATTTTTTGAAATGAGAAAAAAATTCCTTGTCTACTGACCCAAACCCCCCTTATTTGCATGGCTGTGTCCAAGGTGCTGGGTCTGTAACAAATTACAGTGGTAGCTGCAGTGAAATTATGACAGAGTCCAGTGCTCCTGCCTGTGGCAGGAGAGATGATCCATAAACTCTAGAAGTGCTTTCAATTTAGAGGTAAAATGTTTTATATGCACTCATTGAATCCCCAAAATAAACATAGTGCAGAAATAAAACTCTGAGCTATTTCAGTTTTTCTCTTTTCTATAAAATAAAATCACAGATAATGGATCAACATTTAGCTATTTTTTTTAGGAGCAAAAAACAGTGGGGTTTTTTTTCTTAAATAAAAACAAACTGAAGTGGAATAAAAGACAATTGCAGCTTGATTGCAGAGCACACTTACACCCATTCTTAGGCAATAGAAATCCAATTGATTTGAAGAGACCCTTGAGCCAGCAGTGGTGTAACCTCAGCCAGAATTGAGCCCTTGTGCACAGTGAAGGACCAATGAATTATAGCAGAGGGGAAAAAAAACCCTAAAGGCTTTGACTGCTCTTTGGAAAGTACCAATATCCATCATAAAAACACTAAAATTACAAAATGGAATCTTGAAAGGTAAATAAATGGATTTCAGACCGATGTCAGACATGACGCATGGATGACTTGTAGCTTTTTCTCTGAGCTAAAAAATATTTTCTTTGACACCTAGTTAGTCCAAGCCTCTCCACAGTAATATCTATAATTGTGTGAAGTCACCAGGTTAAGGAAACCTTTTCTGGAGGGATCTAGTTCAAAACACCTAAATTTTCTAGGGGGAAAAAAGAGTTTCTGTCTGATTAAAAATTGAAAGAAATAAGGGAAAGGGCACAAGTCAGCATTTCTGATGCTGTGTTTGTCCCTCAGTTGCAGGACCTCTTGGAGTTCCTTCTGCCATGGCCCAAAAAGAATTTCCGGTAAGAATTTGCTTTCTTGGTTTAAACCAAGTTCCCCTCACACCAAAAAATGAATTAACCACAAAAATAAGCAATGCCAAACAGCAGCACAGACTCTGAGCCACGCTGAAATCCAGTTTCTCGCCTGGAACTGCTCCAAACCAGTTTATTACTCCTTGCAACCTCCACCACTGCACAGCAGTAGTGTCTGAGACACAATTCCTGTCCCACAGCATTGCTGACCTCCCTGTGCCCCACACCTACCTCAGGGGCAATATAGTCAGGAGTCCCACAGAAAGTGCTGGTCTTTGCATCTCCAAACATGTTCTCCTTGCACATCCCAAAGTCAGCAATCTTGATGTGCCCCTCGTTGTCCAGGAGGACATTGTCCAGCTTCAAGTCTCTGTGGAGGAAGAGAAGAAAACCCCATTCTTCAAAGTGTAAAGCACACGAGTTATTCTAGCAGGTTACACTTGTTGCATTTGTTCTCTGCCTCTGTGTAGTGCCCACATGCTGGAAATACAAAAGAAGGCTGAGGGATAAAAGCTACTCTGGGAAGCAAAGTGCCCAGAGAGAGGAAGAAAACAGAAATGAACAGAGAAAGAAATAAAACCAAAGGAGCTGATGAATCATGACCACTGGTGGAGAACAAAGAGGTCCTCAAGTGGGAAGGAACTCTGAAAGGAGAGAAAACATTGTAAAGGAGTAAAAAAACCCAGCAAAAATAAGGGAAGGCATGGTTTCTATGTTAACTTTCTTAAATCTTATCTAAAGGTTTTGGTTTTATTCGAGATAATGACCTACGTAAAATGTTTGGATCAGTGATGCTGCACTTAACTGGGGATGTGGGTAGAATTTGGGTCCCCTGGTCTATGAGCACTGGGTTGTGCTGTCAATCACTGCTCCTTCTCAGGGCTCTCAAAGCACTCAGACACATTTGCTTGTACCCACAGCCGAGGGTGCAATTTATTTTTCATCCTAATTCACAGCATACGCATATTTTGGCCAAAAGGGCAAGTTGGATGGGGCCCAATACAGTGGATTAGGGCATCCCTGCCCATGGCAAGGGGGCTGGAACTGGGTGATCTTCAAAGCTCCTTCCAACCCAAACCACTCTGTGAATCTGTGATTCTCTGATTTTCCACATCTCAGGCAAGAGGTCTGACCACTTGTCTTGGGTTGCAATGCAGGATGTGACCAGGGTGTGTATTCTATCACCATCTGTTAAAACCAGGTGGGGCAGTGTTCTTTACCTTTTTCACAACTCGTCCTTCCTCCAGGAGATCTTTCCTGTTCATGGCCAYTGAGTCCCAGGGCATGGCTGATAAAATTCCATCATCCCATGGGGAGATGCTCCACCCAGGGGGAGGAGCCAAACATTTCCTACCCAGATAAAATCTGAGATTTGGAACATCAGAGCAGCCTTTTCCACTGGATTCTAGAGGAAAACCAGAGCCTTCCACATCATCAGTGGACTTTCTGAGGGAAACTGCACCTTGTCCAGGAGCACTGATCCAACTGAGCCACATCTGTCACTGCAGGAGGATGCAGCCACCATGGAATGGCACTGCTGCCAACACCCTGCCTGACTGACAGGTGTCAGCTTGGATTCTGACTCTGGCAGGGTTTTGGGTTTGGTTTTGTTTTTTGCAATACTGTATTTCTATTTTAGTTTTCCTAGTAAAGAACTGTTTTTCCTATTCCCATATCTTTGCCCGAGAGCCCCTTAATTTCAAAATTATAATAATTTGGAGGAAGGTGTTTACATTTTCCATTTCAATAGAGGGTCCTGCCTTTCTTAGCAGACACCTGTCCTCCAAACCAAGACACCACAGGGCTATTGCACAGACATTCTCCCACTGACAACAGCTTTACAACGTGGCGCTTTTTTTCAGAAATGTTTCTCAAAGAACGTAATTTCTAATGCTTGATGCTCCTGGGATGATGACCTGCAATTGCAGGGAAGATGATTCTTCAGCCTCTGTCTGAGCAAAGCTCCTTGTCTTGCTTGGGCCAGGTCATCCTCAGGGTGGGGGACATTGTGGTGCTTACACACTAAATTGTTGTCACGGGGCAATTGTTCACTGCTGCAGGAATATGGCCCAAGACAAAATGGGAGTCATCAATCAAAGAGAAATACAGAGAAAACAGAGACATTTGCCTTCCAAGTGGCAGACACTCATGTTGTCACAATTTCCAGCTGGAATGGCTTATTTTAGATACAACGTTGAGATCAATCTCAGGCTGCCAGCACTGCTTTTATTCATCTGGTAGATCGAAGCAAAACAAAAAAAAAACATCACCTACAATTCGCTTTCATTATTTTGATGAGTCTCAAACTCATTGGCTCCAGGGACTGGAGTTTCTGCCAAAAAGTGCCTCGGCTCATTCATTAAAATTTAAGCCAATGTTTCCAAACGTGGGTGCATGAGACAGAACAGCTGGATTCATTATTCTTATGACATTGCAAGAGATGCAGTTTCAAAAGTTATTTCTGTTCACTTTCCTAAGTGCTTAGTTTGCTCTGACAGAGATGCTGATGACTCTGTGTTCTCAGCTGACCTCATTGTCATTGTCTTCAGTGAAAAAGGGAAAAGAGAGTAGGATTGGTTAAACCTTTTCTCTCAATGCTTGATACCCAAAGCAATATCACCAGCTCCTGGCAATGAGATGTCTTCCTATCCACATGCTATCCACTGCCCTGATGTCCCAGTTTTGCCTCAATTCCCAAGGCTCCAGACTCTAAACACTCCTCTCCTTTCAGGAGGAAATGGGTCCCAAACCCCAACACAGCACTGGCACAGTGATTCCAAGTAAAAATGTGAATTAAAAATAAAATGTCAGCATTAGCAGTCCTGCCATAAAGTCACCATGTCCTGCAGATATTTTAAATCAGGTTTTCTGAGAAGACTGACTGAAAATAACAGACATGGCCAAGTGATTTAGGCACTTCAAAAAATTTTCCCCTTCACTTATAGAGAATAATAATTAGAGCCAGAAAAGTTGCTGAGGCCCCAGAGATCATCTTAGTTTAATGCCACTGATATTGATCTCATGTTTATGCAATCACCATCATCAGTCAATAAAGACTATAAATGGCTCCCACATGAGTACTAATAAGAATCGAAGCTCATGTTTTAAAGGGAGAATGGATTATGAGCAAGTCATCCACTTCCAGCATTTTCTCTAATGCTCACACTACATGACAAACGCTGAAATAAACTCACTTTCAGCAAACTTCGTTGCTGTAGGGAGCTTTCTCATTTATTTGTGACAAGTTATTTGTTTTCTGCTTTTAAAGAAGGCTGCAGTGTAGTAACTGAATTTTGAAGTGAAGTTGAGCTAAACCAGAGCTCCCCAGAAATTCAGTTCCTCCTTTTGACCAAGGGAAATCAGACTGTGGCCTAATTTCTGGTAGAACTAGGCACTTCCCATTCACATTTTGACACAGGCTTGATGAACCTAAAAACACCCTCTGCTCTCTGCTTACTGCAAGAAGAACTTAGCAGTCAACTCAGATTCATAATGGTGAGATAAATCCCATTCCCCGTTGTGGACAAAATTAATCCAAAATTAAGATATATCACTGTCTTCCTGCTTTTGTTACTTGAGCTGAGCTTGTCACCACTGTCCCAAGGTAACCAGCACAGCAGATGGACCAAATTTCTTGTGTCTAACTTGACCTTAATGTACCTTGATATGTTGAAAGCTTAAACAAGGTGCCCATACTGGATGCTGTGTGAATGACTCTGTGTAAATGCATCCAAGGGTTTGCTTTAATGTTAACTGAAATAGGAGTGGGTTCTGAAAGAAGGATCAAAAATGCCTTTTCTGTACTCTCTTTTCAAAATAAAACACCCAAACTCTGTAAAAGGGAAATCTGCAGAGAAATGCCAGTAAGTACAGCCAAGAAACAGCCTCTCTGTTGCCATTGATGCTTGCAGAGAAAAGCATTTAGCATATTAATTACATTAAAGAGTAAAATTACCTGTATATTATGCCCTTGGAATGGAGGAACTGGAGCCCACAAATGATTTCAGCAGCATAAAACCTGAATGACAGAAGGCACAGCTTAGAACAGGAGCTTCCCAAAGGGTTTTTCCACTAGACCCAAAAGGATGGAAACCTTGTCTCCAAAACAGCAAAAATTTCCTTAGGTTCCCAGAAGATTTGGAGTGTCTCCAGAAGGCTTGGGGTGACTGTGTTTTACTGATGGGTGATGTGAGATTCCCAAAAGCAGGTGGGAATCTGGGATGGGGAGCACAGACAGACTCCTTGGCTTGTCAAACTGCCGTCTTCCCTGCCCAGGTTTATGACCTGCTTTTTCAAAGAATCCTGGAATTCTGGAATTATTTAGGTTGGAAAACCCCTCTAGCATGGAGTCCAACCATTAACCCAGCACTGCCAAAACCACCACTAAACCACGTCCCTAAGTGCCACATCTACATTTCCTGAACACTTACAGGGATTCCCCCACTTCCCTGGGCAGCCTGTTCCAATGACTGACCACACTTTCAGTAAAGAAATTTTTTTTCTGATTTTGAAAGCCTATCCATAATACGGGCTATCCAGCATGTTGGTGGTCTTTCCCTGAAGTTTTTACAAGCTTGAAGACATTGTCCTCAGCACATTTTTACCCAAAGGACACCACCATATCCTGCTGCTCACATTCTTCAGTGTGAAGAATGAAAATGCTGTCCCAGAAGGGAATGAAACCAGAGGATCATATTCCCCTCCACTGTGGCACAGCTCTGCTCCCTCAGCTTTCAATGCACTGGCCTTTAATTCTGGCCATTCAAATGAATTTGAAAAAAAAAATCATCAAACACTGATTTAAATGACAGTGTGAGGGTTTTTTTATTATTAAATTATTAAATAAAAGTAATTCCTGTAGTGGTTTCAATATTGACTTTCAAAATACCTTTTGCTTGCAGAAGGCTCAAAAGCACCTTTCATTTATTCTAATTCATCTATTTACTTTAATCAAAGCTAAATACATTTTTAATTCTCTGCTGGTATATTAATTTTTTGTTTAAATTTACCTTTTGTGCTTTTGATAGGTTTTCACCCCACCCCCTTGAACTTTAAGGGGAAAAAAGGGAAGATCCCATTACTTCTAACAAACAACAGCTCCTCCTCTGACCACTGGGCTGGCAACCTCAGCTTAAGCAGGTCCTGCAGCTTGGCTACAGAGTGTTGTACAGAAGAAAGGTCATGTCTGAGTGAAACCAGCAGTGTGGATGGAGAGTGGATGTGGGAGGGGAAAGAGGATGGGAAATGACTCCCTCCAAGCCCTCCACTGAGCTGGGAGGATGGCCTGTATGGTTTTGTTGGGTTTGGAAACTGCTGGGATAGAGAGGGATTGACAGAGAGGGTCTCAGCTTCCATCCCCACTTGGCAGCTGGGCAAGGTGGAGAGATCAAATTATCTGCCCAAGATTTCCTCTACAGGGCAGCAGCAGGGCTGGGAATAAAATGAAGTGCCCAGTTTGCTGCTGTCTCATGTTCATCCTGCAGGCCCAAAGGCAATGAGAAATTTCTTACGTTGCTCTGGGAAGGTCGAACTTATGGCAGCTCTGGATATGGAACATGAGGTCTCCTCCGTTGAGGTATTCCATCACAAAAAAGAGATTTTCCTAGAGGACGAGACAGGGTGAGAATAAGTAAGGAGTGGTGAAGAGCAAAGTAAAAGTTTAAATATTAAAAAAAGAAAAAAATCAAGCAGCTCAGAAAGCACTCAAAAAGAGGAAGGAAAGTATTACTGTGAGGGTTTTGAAAAGAAAGCAGTTTCATTTTTAGATATTCCTCATTTCTCTTGGTTGCCTAAGCCCATGCTCACACTCCCTGCTCTGATTTCTACAAACACCATCAACAAACACTGCAAAGCCACTTCATAACCAGCTGGGGTCATGGATTTTTACCAGCAGAAAGGGGTCAGTAACTTTACAGAGCCTCTACAGAAGGACAGATGGACAAGCTTCTCAGGGGACTAGAGGAAAAGGCAGAAATCACTCCCAGCTCTCCTCTGGTCCCCATCCCAGTTCAGTACACACCCAGTGGTGTGACTTCAATCTGATATCACTGCATTCCTGCACAGTTTATGTGGAGGCACCTGGGTCTGACTTTTTCAAGTTATCAGAGACCAGACACAGCAATTTGTTTAAAGTACATGTTTGATTTTAAGCCTGAAAGCTGCTCTATGTAACTTGCTGGTGGGGAAAGTAATGAATTAATCACATTTCTAGATAGCCATTGACCATGTCAGCGAAGCCTAGAAAAAGTCAAATTCTTGTCCCCAGTTGCATGCAATCATCAGTTGTTCAACCAGGGCAGTGAAAAACTCTTCTCCTGGTACACAGAAATGATAGAATGTCTGTCTATATAATGAACAGGGCTGATCACTGGGGTTTCTTTTCCAATCTTTGATACAGAATCATGGAATCACAGAATGGTTTGGGTTGGAAGGGACCTTAAAGACCCCTAAAGTTCCAATCCCCTGCCATGGGCAGGGACACCTCCCACTATCCCAGGTTTCTCATGCACATGACACTGATCCTCTCACAGCTTCATCAGCCAAAACTTCACCACCAGAACCCTGCAGGAGCTGGTTCAGATTGATCCCTTCCACTCTGCATTGTCTCTACAAAGCAGAAAGGACATCTTTTTCTGGAGGAAAAGGATCTGCACCCTGAGTTATGGTTCCAGTTTAAACTTCTGTTTTGGGAATCTCACCTTTTGTGCATAAATGCAGGAATAAAACAAAATTGATGCAGTATTTTTTTCCCTCAAAAGCCTGACACCCATGAAGTCAGTCATCTCTAGGCTATGCTATAAAGTTTATGAGTATCTTCCTTGTGCTGCCTATTGCTCATTATTTTTTTTTTTTTCTGGGGGGGAAATAGAATTATTTTATTTATATTTTTAACAGTTGAAGGTTTTTATCCATAAGAGCTAATGTATCTCTGGCAGCAAGCCAAGCACTGGCTATGTTAAAAAATCACAAAAGTGCTTGTTCCTTTCAAACAACAGCTGTCTGCTCTAATTTGTGTAATTTCTTTAGCCAGATCCTCTTAATTACAGCACTCTTATTTAAATGGACTCACTGGAAACCCCACCTGTCATCCAACAAGCTCAAAGTCTGATCTGGCCTCCTGGGGAAAGAATACAAATTCCATCACTAAACCAAATGGGTGCAGGTTTTCAGTGTTTCTTGCATCTGCAGGGGGCTGTGCACATAAATGAGTTCCAGCAAGTAAAAAGGCTATAGGAAGGTGGGAAATTTAGTGAAGAAACACATAAGCCTTGGAAGCAACATGAGCTCAGGAGGCCATTCAGGAAAATACTTGGACCGATGCTCTTTGGGAAGGCACACAGGGAGGTGATGGGATTTAGCCAACAACACACCACATGTGTCCTGCTGGGACTGAAGGAACCTCATGGGTCTTGAAATGGGCCAGACTCAGCTTTAGTGGGCTGGGAAGGAGAAAACCCCTCAGTTCCCCTATGAAATCCACTGATTTTGGCTATACCTCATCTCTGTCGCTTGAAATACATGTTTATCCAGGAGAATGAGCAGTCACGCTCTGCATGTTCATGGTTTTGAGCAACCATCTGATGTACCTGTATAACTGAACCCAGGGACTCTGACTTGAAACTGGGGACTCTGACAGCATCCTTGAGGGAAGAAAAGGTGGAGCAACCCCTCAGATTAATTTACATCCACACATACAAACCCTGTTGCTCAACTGCCTTAAGCTATGAAGCTGGAGAATGCAAACTTTACTTAAGAATGTTGTTTATGATATGTCAGGTGCTATAGAGTGGTACATAAACCCTATTGAAAAGACAGACAGGATCACTCTGACTTTCCTGCTCTGGGGCTTGGAAGTTCCCCTTGCTTCTCCAGAAGTGCAGATGTCTAGAATAGCTCATGGAGCAGAGCTGGTTGAGATCAGCCCTACGTCATTGTGAGTGGTGAGGTGTAAGCAAGAAGGATAAAAGTACAACAAATTACTGGGGTCAGCTTCCTAGCTCTGAGATCTACAGAGCCACAGAACACATTAAATATGGGAAGTGGCAAAACCCATTGCTGAAACCAGTGAAAATTCAAGAGAAGGTTGGAGGTCAAAGGGTCAGAATGGCACAGAGCACGTTCTTGCAGACAGGCTCCAGCTTCACTTCCTCTTGTCCTGGGAAAGTTAACTGATGGCTCCGGCCTGCTGCTGAGAGGCTCTGGAGTCTGTCAGCACTTGGAGCAGGCAATGGGGGTTAAGGGGGTATTATCTGGCTGAAAATTCCCCTGCTCACTGCAAGGCAATTGAACTAGATGACCTTTAAAGGTCCTTTCTAGCCCAAACCATTCTCTGATTCTCAAGGCTCTGCCATACCCTTATCTCCTGCAATGCTCCTGCCTGTGGAAATTGCTCCTCAGTGGTGAGATCCACACAAGTCCACAGGAGGCTTGGAAAGAGTGCCCTGCCCCTGTGCCCTGCAGGCAGGTGACAGACAACTTACAGAGCACCTGTGGATGCCACCCATTCCTGGGTAGAAAATGCTCAAGCCAAACTTGAAGGAAACCAAACTTTCCTTCTGGACTCACACAACAGAAAAAGTTTGGTCTCATGGCAAACATCAGGACCGTCTTTTACAACCACAGAGCTCAAGGAGGACCTTGAGGTAAAGGCCCTTCCTGCACTCAGGGATGCACATCACACCAGGATCGTTGCAAAATCATAGAAATTCTGAGTTGGAATGGACCAACAAGGATCAAAAGTCCAGCTCCGGCCCTGCACATAACACCCCTGAAAATCACACCATGCGCCTGAGAGCATTGTCCAAACACTTCCCGATGTACAGTAATTTCACGATTACAAGCCGAACTGATTATAAGCCACACTTCGAGGGTGTTGGCAACATTTCATTCTTCCTCCATATACAAGCCACACCTGATTGTAAACTGCACTTTCGTTCACAGTGAGGATCCCCATGCAACTTTCACAAAGTGGCCAATTAGTAACAGAATCGCGGGAACACGGGGTTTACTGGCTCAGGGCCGTGTGGGCTTGGCCCGGCCCCTCCACCACTGCCACGGAGATGCCCTGGCCCGGCTCGGCTCCTGCCTCCCCCACCACGGGGCTGCCCCGGCCCGGCTCGGCTCTGCTCTCCACCACCAGCCCCAGCCCCACTCCCCCGCGGCTGCCAGGAGAGACCCTGGCCCTGCTCAGCGCCGCACAGGCTCGGCTCAGGGCTGCTGCGTACTCGCATTTCCAGTTGGCAAATTTCTGAATTTCTTTAATACATTAGATGCTCCGGAATACAAGCCGCACTTCCGGGTATGGAGCAAAACTTTAGTCAAAATGGTGCGGCTTATAATCGTGAAATTACTGTATTTCTTCTCTGCGCTGCCCCCATTATGTGGAGTCACACAAAATCTCCCTGTGCCTGCAATAGGCAGTAATCTTCCTTTGTTAAAATCTGAGATCACCGATGTAACACATATACAAAAAGCTCCCAGACAACCCTTCCTAGATGAAACCCTGTACTAAGGTGTTTAAAGAGTTCAGAAAAAGGAGAACATGCTACTAACATAGAGAGAGCCGAGAGCCAAGCCTGAGGCTGTGTCTGCAGGAAGAGTGTGTGCAGGTGAGACATTGTCAGGCATTTTGGTACCACAGGGTACAAAAGCCATGCAGTGCTGAGCTCTGCAGCCATCGGCAGCTGTTGGGAGTCCTTACTAGCTATTGGGAGTCATTATGAGCTGTCCGGAGTCAATATTAGTTTTTGGAAGTCATTATTAGCTGTTGGGAGTCATCATGAGATTTTGGGAGTCGTTATGGGCTTTTGGGAGTAATTATTACCATATGGGAGCGATTATGGGCTTTTGGGAGTCAATATTAGCTTTTGGGAGTCATTATTAGCCGTTGGGAGTCATTATTAGGTTTTGGGAGTCAATATTAGATTTTGGGAGTCATTATGAACTTTTGGGAGTCATTATGAACTTTTGGGAGTCAATATAGTATTTGGGAGTCATTATGAACTTTTGGGAGTCATTATTAGTTGCTGGAAGTCAATATTAGCTTTTGGGAGTCAATATTAGCTGTTGGGAGACAATATTAGCTTTTGAGAGTCATTATGTGCTTTTTGGAGTCAATATTAGCTTTTGGGAGTCATTATGAGCTTTTGAGAGTCAATATTAGTTTTTGGGAGTCAATATTAGTTTTTGGGAGTCAATATTGGTATACGGGAGTAATTCTTAACTTTTGGGAGTCAATAATAATTTTTGGGAGTCAATAATAATTTTTGGGAGTCATTACGAGCTTTGGGAGTCAATATTAGCTTTTCAGAGTCATTATTATTTTTTAGGAATCAATATAATCTTTGGGAGTCAATATTAGCTGTTGGCAACCAATATTAGATTTTGAGAGTCATTATGAGTTTTGGGAATCGATATTAGCTTTTCGGGGTCAATATTAGATTTTGGGAGTCAATAATAGTTTTTGGGAATCATTATGAGCTTTGGGAGTCAATATTAGATTTTGGGAGTCAGTATTGGTATTTGGGAGTCAATATTATTATTTGGGAGTCAATATAATTATTTGGGAGTCATTATGAATTTTTGGGAGTCAATATTACCTTATGGGAGTCATTATGAACTTTGCAAGTCGATATTACCTTTTGGGAGTCAATATTAGATTTTGGGAGTCAATATTAGTTTTTGGGAGTCAGTATTAGTATTGGGGAGTCATTATGAACTTTTGAGAGTCAATATTAGCTTTTGGGTGTCATTATGACCTTTGGGAGTTGATATTAGCTTTTCGGGGGTCAATATTAGTTTTTGGGAGTCAATAATAGTATTTGGGAGTCATTATGATCTTTTGGAAGTCATGACCATTGGGAGTTGATATTAGGTTATCGGGGTCAATATGAGCTTTTGGAAGTCATTATTACCTTTAGAGAGTCTTTATTACCTTTAGAGAGTCAATATTAGATTTTGGGAGTCAATATTAGATTTTGGGAGTCAATAATAATTTTTAGTAGTCATTATGAGCTTTGGGAGTCAATAATAATTTTTGGGAGTCATTATGAGCTTTGGGAGTCAATATTAGTTGTTGGGAGTCAATATTAGTTTTTCGTGGGTCAATGTTAATTTTTGGGAGTCAATATTAGTATTGGGGAGTCATTATGAACCTTTGAGAGTCAATATAAGCTTTTGGGAGTCATGTGCTTTGGGAGTCGATATTAGCTTTTCGGGGTTCAATATTAGTTTTTGGGAGTCAATATTAGTTTTTGGGAGTCAATATTAGTATTCGGCAGTCATTATGAACTTTGGAGAGTCAATATTAGCTTTTGGGAGTCATTATGACCTTTGGGAGTCGATATGAGCTTTTTGGGGGTCAATATTAGCTTTTGGGAGTCATTATGAGGTTTGGGAATCGATATTAGCTTTTCGGGGTCAATATTAGATCTTGGGAGTCAATATTAGCTTTTGGGAGTCATTAGGACCTTTGGGAATCATCATTACCTTTTGGGAGTCAATATTAGATTTTGGTTTTCAATATCAGTTTTTGGGAATCATTATGAGCTTTTCAGAGTCAATGTTAGTTTTTGGGAGTCAGTATTACCTTTGGGAGTCGATATTATCTTTTGGGAGTAATTATTACCTTTTGGGAGTCAATATTAGATTTTGGGAATCATAATGAGCTTTTCAGAGTCAATGTTAGTTTTTGGGAGTCAATATTAGCTTTTGGGAGTCAACAATAATTTTTGGGAGTCAATATTATACTTTGGGAGTCATTATGAAGGTTTGGGAGTCAATATTAGCTTTTGGGAGTCATTAGGAACTTTGGGAGTCATTATTACTTTTTGGGAGTCAATATTAGATTTTGGGAGTCAATATTAGTTTTTGGGAATCATTATGAGATTTTTAGAATCAATGTTAGTTTTTGGAAGTCAATATTATCTTTTGGTAGTCAATAATAATTTTTGGGAGACATGAGCTTCGGGAGTCAATATTAGATTTTGGGAGTCAATATTGGTAATTGGGAGTCATTATGAACTTTTGGGAGTCAATATTAGCATTAGGGAGTCATTATTAGCTTTTGGGATTCAATATTAGCTTTTGGCAGTCAATTATCATTTTTGGGACTCATTATGAGCTTTGGGAGTTAATATTAGCTTTTGGGAGTCAATAATAATTTTTGGGAATCATTATGAGCTTTGGGAGTCAATATTAGCTTTTGGGAGTCATTATTTTTTAGGAATTAATATGAGCTTTGGGAGTCAATATTAGCTGTTGGGAGTCTATATTATCTGTTGGGAGTCATTATTACCTTTTGGGAGTCATTATTAGCTATTGGGGGTCAATATTATCTTATGGGAGTCATTATGAGCTGTTGGGAGTCATCAGCAGCTCTTTGCTCTTCCCCTGGGTGGGAGATGACACCTTTGCAGGGAGTTGTGGGCTGCAGGAGGGCTTCCTTGTGAAAAGCAGAGGGTTTATAATTCTCGAGGCTCTTACAGGGGAGAAAGTAGCTCTTTAGACTCAGAAAATGAGACAGTATTTTTCTTCATTCCGGTCCTAAAACTTCTGGCTTCTCTTCCCTTAAGAAATTGTTTCTTCCTGGTTACTGACTCATGTTTCCTCATGAACATGAACATTTCCTCATGAGCATTGCTCTTGGGCTCACCAGAATTGCCTCTGGTCATGTCCACAGTGTTTACTCTGCAGGCAACACACCCAAGTGATCCAAGGAGATGTGCAGGAGTCTCTGCTGGCTCCTGCACCCAGATGGGAATGTACAGTAATTTTACAATTATAAGCCGCACCTGATTATAAGCCGCACCTTACAATACAGAGTGTGATAAAAGGTATCTGTTCTATCACCATCTGTTGAGGGTGGGG
>PYHW01010409.1:17538600-17559375 GCA_013186435.1 Turdus rufiventris | reverse complement strand
GGGTGTCAGGTTGTACTCTGACTGTGTCAGGGTTTGGAGTTTGTTTGTTTGTAGTACGGTATTTCTATTTTAATTTCCCTAGTAAAGAACTGTTATTCCTAATTCCCTTATCTTAGCCTGAGAGCCCCTTGATTTCAAAATTACAATAATTTGGAGGGAGGGGGTTTACATTCTCCATTTCAAAGAGAAGCTCCTGCCTTTCTCAGCAGACACCTGTCCTCCAAACTAAAACAGCAACTTTTTGTTCTTTGTCCATTTATAATCTGCACCTGATTATAAGCCGCACTTCAAGTTCGGACCAAAATTTTAGTCAAAATGGTGCAGCTTATAATCATGAAATTACTGTATTTGACACCAGCTATATTAAGAATATTATTAAGAATATCCACGTATCAGCCATTCCCTACTTCTGGACCATCTTCCAGGGGCTTTCTCCATGGCAGCACTGGGAACAGGACAAACCCTTCTGTGGGAGGGTGAAGTGCTGCTCCTATAGCAGGCAGAGCCCTACAACACAAGGCTGTACAGCACACACACGGCAGCTGTGTCCTGCACCAAATAACACAGTTCCTGCACACAAAATAACACTGCTCCCCAGTCCTACCAGGTGCTGAAAGCCTGGATTACTGCAAGAGCTCAGTTTTCTGCCCTTTCAATCCCCCAGTGCCTGTGCTGAGCTGGGCTCCTCCCCACAGAGCCACTTCTCCCTCTGCCTCTCCGGGACAGGCAGGGATGGAGTTAAACCAACCTGCTCCTGCTGCCACCGCTGGGAGAATGAATAGTCACTATCAGAGATGCTTTCAACTTCATAAACAATGAGTATAAAGCAGGCAGCATTTAAATTGATCTTCTGAAGGTATATTCTTTAACAGGCTTTTAAAATCCTTTAACCAGCTGGAAGTCCTCCAGAGCACTTTTCTGCAGAGATTTAGAGATTTTCTTTTCTTTGCATTTTGAAAATGCTTGCATACATATAAATACACAATTTAACACCATTTACTGAGGAACAAAAATTCTTCTTTCCAGGGCTTCCAGGAGGATGAATGTCAGAATAATTAATAATCCAGGACAATGTGGCTTTACCTGTGTTTAGAGCAGTTACCCTAACAAATGTCTCCATATGGAGAAGGCTTCAGATTAAGTGACCTAATCCTGCTGCACTCCCATTAAATTAGGCTGTCCCTGGCCAAGAGAAAGGCTGGATATGATGGAAATTCCTGCAGCTGATTCTGGTCTCACCTTTTCATGCAGCTCAGCACAGTCTGGGTGCTGATCCACACTTTGGATCTATTTTATTTCATGGGACAGTTGGCAGCCAAAAACCTCTCAGCCTTTTCCACCACATCTCTCCGTGCTGCAATCCCATCAGAGCATCCCATGCAGTGGGAAAGAGAGCAGTGCAGTCCTCACTGTGCCTGCTGTCACAAGGAACAGCTAACACAGGGTTACTCCTTGCTAGGAGGTGACTACAGGCATTCACCTGCACTGGAATTTGCACCGGAGCAATCCAAGCTTTAATTCTGTTCTCTGGTTTAAAAGACTTTTTCCTCCTTCTTTTGTGTAATATCAGCTGTCTTCTGGAGATGGCAGCATTTCTTACAGCTGCCCAATAATCCAGTGCAGTCCCTGCTCTCACTGTCTAATATTTCTTGTTCTAATCCTTGCAATGTCAGCATTTCTAGCTATGTGTTAAGCTGCTCATTTGGGATGCTCAGCATGGTGTGCCCATTGGTACAAAGCACAGGAATATATTTATACACATAAATAAAATACATTTGCAGAGATAAAGGTGCAGACTTGGCCTCCACTTGAGCTCTGAGATGCCAAGACCTTCACTCAGAGCAGAGTCCATCAGCCACTGATAAACTGAGGCACTATCACCCATGTCTTCCAAGAGGAAATGGTTTTCCCTATCAGTGTCCAACAGAATCTTGAGAGAGACTAATTTTCTCAAAGCTAGAGAAAGATTTGTCTGAAGTTTTACAGATTAAAAAAAAAAAAATCACCAGACCGAAAACAAAACAAAAAGTGGCCAAGTCCATGAAACACAAATATTTTAGCACTTGAAAAACAAAGAAACAAACAAAAAAAGTTTTCATTTTAGGAAATTAGTTTTTTTCAGGATAAAGTGCAGCTAGACTGCAGATTTTTAGAAATCTCAGGCAAAGCTGAATGCATTTTGGGCTGATTTTCCTCAGGCTGGACAATGGGAAGGCAATGACAATACGTGCATTAAATATGGCAATCATCTATCACCTAAAAAAAACCACTTGTGAGCTGTTCTCCTCTTTTCCTGGCCAATGCCTTCCCTCTGTTCACACCACATGGGCTGACACCACCTAAAAGTGTCTTGCAAAATTTCATATACTTGATGTTATAATTACAGCTGCTCACACCTTCTCTGGCACAACCTGTAGAAATCCCAAAGCTCTGCTGAGATGCTGTTATTTCTGCTAAACAACGTTGAATTTTTTGGCCAGTATTGAACTAGACCATGCCAGTTTTCCTGCCTGTTGGTTGCAAGAGGCAAAATCCTCAAAGTTTTCCTAACCTTTCCCATTAGCTGCTTCAAATTTGGTCCTGAATCAGATTTTTTCCAAACTCAGAGTACTCAGAATACTACAAGGATGGACAGATGTTTCCAAGCTGATGTGTTACCCCAAGAAGAAGTAGGAGGATGGAGCTAGGGCAGTTCAGGAGGTTTGTGGTACAACCAGGCAGTGCAGGTGAAAATCCAAAAGGTGTGAAATGCCCACGTGCCAACCCCATGCTCTGATCCAGGGCGAAGAAATCAGCCCTGCCCTCAACAGCCAGGCAGAGAGAGAAAAAACCTGCAACTGTGCTCAGAAAAAAAATAATTCAGGAATTGAAGTAACCCCTGTGGAGATATTTTAAAGAGAAATCTGAAAATGCTCATGGAAAACAGAGCCTAAGAGTTTTCAAATTAGGACCACACTCCTCTTTTATGATTCTTTTCTCCTTCCTGCCAGTGTAAGAGATTTTTCAGTCAGTATTAAGCACATGAAGGTAATAGAGCATGTGGTAAAGGCTCACCACCAGGAGAAAACATATAATACAACAGTAAAGCAGAAAATAAACATTTCTGTAATATTTTCTTTTAAACTGCAGTGAAGATTACTTC
This sequence comes from Turdus rufiventris, assembly GCA_013186435.1. Lineage (NCBI taxonomy): Eukaryota > Metazoa > Chordata > Aves > Passeriformes > Turdidae > Turdus > Turdus rufiventris. Next base: position 17,556,233 of record PYHW01010409.1, on the reverse strand, counting down.
TCTTTTGGGTTAAGGTAGTTTTCTCTGTTGCTATTTTGTGCTGCAAGTCAAACTGCCTCAAGATTTAATTTGCATTTAGGTAAAGGGTGCTAATAAAACTTGGTCAATGAAGTAAAGAAATAGAAATAAAAGTGACTTTCAAAAAGAGAAAGCCTATTTTTATGGCAGAAGATCAGTGAAATGCAAAAAAAGAATAAAACATAAGCTCTGGGATGCTAGTCACTGTTTTTGGCATTACTGATTTTGGGATTTCACAGAATTATAAACATGTTTTTCCTCCTCTTTAGCATAACAGTGTCCCTTTAAACCTAACACAGCAGAACAGCAGAATAGGTCTCTGAGCTTATTGCTAAAATTCACACTATGTAATTATGTCAGCTGAATATCTGGATACAAAGATGGCTGCAGTAAAATAAAACAGAAACATTCTAAAAGAGATTGGACCAAAAAACCCCAAACACTATGGGCTTGCATTTATTGTCATGCAATAAAACAAGAAAAATATTGTGAGTTTTGCAGGCACTGATCATTCAGACTCCACTGGAATAGAGAAGGGCATTAAGTGCCTGGTGCCTTCTAAAACCTGACTGAAGCTTCATACAATTGAGCAGTCACTCATCACCTGGCTGGAGGTGAGGAATAAACTCATCCCAGAGCTCAGAGAACTGTCAGCACATTAAAGGACTATTTTTCCCCCTCTGGTAACACTGAGGTCCTTGTTTTGGTGTAGGAATATTCCTGTTTTTACTGTTCTTTACAGAGACACTCAGCTCAGGTAAGTCAAGCATGAGGGATTCAGAGGCATTGGCACATATGTGTTTCTGTTTGAAACTACTTATCTATCCAGGGACATTTCAAGAAACAAAAAATGTCCTATTTTCAATATTAAAATCCACAGAGGGACTCTACACAGCAGTGCCATGGCTTCTGCCCATGGCAGGGGGGTGGAAATAGGGGATCTTTGAGGTCCCCTCCAGCCCAAACCATTCCATGATCCTAAAATGATTGCCATAAAATATATTCTGACAGCCACACTGCCCTTTGAGCCGTGGAACACCACCAAGGTTGTCACAGCTCCCCTGCTCTGCGTGACTTTGCTGCTCTGAGTGATCACTGCTGGCTTGCAAAGGTCAGAGGAGAACAAACAGGAGCTGAAAATCAATCAGAGCCCAGAGTAGCCTTGGCCTGGGCAGCCCCATTCCAGCTCCCCTCTGTGTGAAGCCAAGCTCCAAAGTGGCAGTGATGGCTTGGGATGAGATGGATTGGGATTCTTTCTCCAGGACAGCAGGGCAATTCTGTGCTGCTGCCCAGAAGTGTAGGAAAAAAATCAACTGGGTTTTTGAGCCTGACCCATGAATTTTCCATCTTTCAGGTTTTCCATGGCTTGGAAGCACCCCCTTAAACAGGTAGCAAATCCAACCTGGATCCTGACACGACTCTGTTTGGTCTCTCCTCTTTTTTTGTGGTCTCATGAGGGAAGGGGACACTTGCAGCCCGCACTGCCTGAACCCAGAGCTGCAGACTGTCCCTTCTGTGACATCCTGAGCCTGACCTACAGCCTCCAGACCAGGCTGGAGCACAGACAGCACAGCTCTGCTGCTGGCTTCAGCATCCCTCTGGAGATACAGGCAGCAGTCCCTGGAGTAATATCTCCCTCATAGAGCTGTGAAGGTTTTATCTCTTCAATTAAATATTGATTTTCTTCGCTTTTGCAGTTGTGGCATTTATATTTTCCTCTGAAAACTAGCCCCCCACTCACATAGGAAGTTAATTCCTTTCCTTGCCAGGCAAGGACCCATTCCCAGGACACATTATCCTCTCTGTCAGTCCCAAAGGGGTTAAACATCAGTGCCTGGACTCTGTCACATCACCTGCAGCAGTTCCCAGATGTTCCCTGTTATAAATTTAACCTGTCTTTAAACAGGTGCCACATCCCACGAATGGCTGGGATGTACCACACAGGTTGTATTTGCTTCTCCTGACCCTGCAGAACCTCCCACTGAGCAGGTCCCAACCTTCCACTGAGCCTTGTGCCACTAAACCCTAGGGCTGAGCAGGGACTGGGAGCATCCCAACAAAACCCTGAACAAGCATCCATGAGACAGTGCTGCTGTGAATTTGAGCTAAGACATATCAATAATTTCTCAGGAATGGTTTGATTAGGTTGGACAGAGAAGACAAACTTCCATTGTTTCCTTCTATGCCTTGTGAGTGCTTTGGTGTTAAGGCTGCTGGTTGTGGCTCAGGGAAGCTAAGAGTTGGTGGTTGGTGGCATGCAGGGCCATCAAAATATGTGCATTACTTAAATGTCACTTCACTTTTGGTTTGGAGTCAAAAGCGAGATTTCAGGTGGTGTTCCGTGCTGCCCCTCTGAACTGCAGAACCACCAGTGTCTGATGCCATTGAACAGTAACTGGGGGCAAAGAAGTGAATGAGAGTATGTTTATCCTCCAGAACCAGAGTTTCTTGAGCTGGCTTTGGTCCAGGCTAGCTGCAGCACAGTGCTCCATGCTCCAAGAGGTTCAGATAACCCTTCTGTGTGGGCACATCCTTACCCTGGCTGTGGTGTGGCCTTTGCACATCCTTGGCCCAGGGTACCAGGATGCAGATTTTCACAGCAGATTTTATCTCAATGAATCTTGGATTCCATACTCCTCAAATGCACCATCCCACCCCCAGACTGATGTGGGGGAAAGCAGATTAAATTTCTGGAGCCATTTCCTGAGTGATTAATGTGAAGATCCCTCAGCACCACTTCATGTCCCACATGGACCCCAGGCTGAAGCCCTTCACCAAGCATTTGTATTTCAGTACAGCATTCTCAGCCTGTGGCAGAAAGTGGCAGATCCTTGTCTTACCTTGGTCTGGAACGTGCAGAAGACATGAGTGAGGAATGGGTGCTCCCAAGCCAAGGACAGGACTCTCTTCTCCACCATCGTGCACTCAACGTCATCATCCATCAGCACCACGTCCTTCTTCAGGGCTTTCACAGCAAAGTACTGGTCTGTGCTCTTCAGCTCAGCCAGAAACACCTAAAATGGTCAGAAAGAGGGAATGTCTCCTCTCAGAACAGCAGTGTGAGGGTGGGAGCTCCTGAGGATTCACTGGTCACCTTAAAAACCTTGATGCTTAAGGTCCCATTCTGCCATTAAAGACTTTGAGTTTGCACCCTACACCCAGAACAGTTTTGTGAAGTTGAGCCTTGTAAAAGGATGAGAAATTTTTGGCAATTACAGGAGCAGCATCCATGCCTGGATGGACAGAACATGCCAGAGACCCAAAACACTTCTGATAACAGAAACGCTCCTCATGCAAATGTTCCTGAGATATATTTCCTGTTTTCTGACTTCAAATAACAAAACACAGAATATTGCTTCGTCAGCATTTGAAATGCAAATACCCTGCACCAGATCTTCAGCAGGTGGAAAATGATGTCCACCAGTAGTTAGAGTGGTTTTATATCAGATGTTTTTCTCTCTTTCCTCTCAGTTTTCAGGTCTGAGCACACAGGCTGGGTCCCCTATGCTTCTGCAGGAGTTCTCTGAAAATGGGAAAATGAATCCTAGAGGAATTATGACCTCTGTCTATTTTTGTAGGCAGGGGAAATGAGACCTGGAGCAGCAGAGAAGGTTTTCTAGAGAACACAGAGCAACGAAGTCTCTGCTGGAAGGCAGTGGCAGTCCTGATCTTAACAATAACAGCCTGCTGACCCTGTTTTTATAGACTAAATAAATGTGTAAGATTCATCAAAGAGGTCTTTGAAGTTCTCTACCAGACACTATTTACTGAGTAAGCTCAGACATGTTTTAGCCCTGACAAAAGTTTTATTTACTCTTTTGGCTACTGCTGCATTTCACTTTGTAGCAGCAGACAGAGAGTAGAGCCTAGAGCCTCCCTCTGTCTGTGCACTGAATGACCAGAAATGCTCACAGTGCTGATGCTGCACCCTTTTTTACCCTCCTGTTTGTGCTGGGCACTGCTCTGCTGGGGAACTGGGCAGTGTGCTGCATTTGTGACCTGTGCTGTGACTTGCAAGGAGCAGGCAGGCAATGCCAGACCACACAGAGAGGTGGTGGTGGGAGATATCCTCATGAATCTGCCCCTCAACCTCCCAGGATCACACAGAGCTGGAGAGACCCCTCGGGCACTGAGGTCTGCACACCCTGTCCCCTCTTTGGGGAAATGACTTTTGCTCCAACCAAATGAGGGCACCAGGAGCGACACCAACACAGGAAACTTCTGGGTGAGTTTTTGTTGCAGAAAGGCAGAAATGGCCCGTCCTCTCCACACCCACAATGTGCATGTCAGAGAGATGCAGAAGCTTGCAGAGGCTTGGAAAGTCCATGTCAACATGAAAACTAAAACAAGGTACAGAATGTGCTTCAATGAGGCATTCAGGACTGGAATAAGTGAACACCTGAGCAACCTCATCTCATTAGACATGTTTTGATGGATGGTTTAGATTAGAAAACCTCCAGAGACCCTTTCCTTCCAATAAAAAGTTTCGATTGTATCAGTACTCTTGATTTCAGTCTGGAATGTGGATTTGGGATATTCTGGTTTAGCTGTGAGATGCCTCAGCTCTGGTTCCAATGCAAACTGTGGGCATGACAAGCAGACACAACACTTTCTAGTGGAAAATTTGAGTTGGAGCTAGATAGTCTTTAAGGTTCCTTTCAATCCAAACCATTCTATGATTCTATTACTTTCAAGTATGAAAGGCCAACACAGGAAATATTTCACCAGTTCAAGAACTGGCTGCAAAAATTGTTCCAGATCATTTATCAGGCAAAAAATAGCCCTCTGTCAAGGCACAATTCCCCCTTGGAAAGATGTGGGATGTGAGAAATATGATCCATACTCCTTCACCTTACTGGCTGTGAAAATACAATGGGGAGTGCCCCTGAAACTGCCTCTCACAGCTTTGTGCTGGCACTGAGTAACATCAGTCCCCTCCCAGGGGATATCTGCAACGGGGAAGAACAATCCACAATTCATCAGGATTAATGCATCCACTGAAAACAGGTGGTTCCTGTTCCAAAAGCACAAAATCTTGGCTGTTGCAAAATTTGCTTTGGGCTCCAGCACAGACCAGAGCAGTTCCTGTTCCCAGCTGGGGATCTGCTGCTCTGGAGAGCAGAGGAGATCCACACCCAGCTGCTCATGCCTCCACCTCCCTGTGAAGAGGGACAGCACAGAGACCTTTCCCACCAGCCCTCTGGGGATATCCAGGATCCATCAACCTGCACAGAAGGGGAAGATGGAGCCCTACCTGGGGCATTCCTGTCCTGTCCTGGGCAGTCATGAGACAGCAACTAATGGGACAGGGAGAAGGATGAGGCGAGGAGAAGATGGAGTTCAGGATTCAGCCATGCCAGAACAAGGATTCTTTGAAGACTTGGAGTTTTATCTGCCATTGAGAGGCAGAAGGACCAGGGCAGTGACAGAACTCAAATCCTGTATTCAGTTTTGGGTCCATCACTACAAGAAAGCACTGAGGGGCTGGAGCATGTCCAGGGAAGGGAATGGAGCTGGGGAAGGGTCTGGAGCACCAGAAGGGGCTGAGGGAGCTGGGAAAGGGGCTCAGTCTGGAGAAAAGGAGGCTCGAGGGGGACCCTGTGGCTCAGCACAACTTCCTGACAGGAGGGGACAGCCAGGGAGGTCAGGCTCTGCTCTCAGGGAACAGAGACAGGAGAGGAAATGGCATCAAGTTATTCCAAGGGAGGTTGAGATGGGATATTAGAAAAAAATTCTTCACTGGCAGAGTGGTCAGGCACTGGAAGAGGCTGCCCAGGGAAGTGGTGGAGCCACCATCCCTGAAAGTGTTAAAAAAAGTGGATGTGGCACTTGGGGACACAGTTTAGGGGTGGACTTGGCAGTGCTGGGTTGGCAGTTGGATGCAACAACATTAGAGGTCTTTTCCAACCTAAATGATTCCATGTTTTTTCCTGAGTGTCCCTTCAAAGCAGATGTTATTTATTGCCACACAAAGCGACGTGCAAATGCACACAATGGTGTCCCAGTCCCAGTGCTTACCTTGCCAAAACTGCCCTTCCCCAGCATCTTGTGCAGGACAAAATCTTCAATGGTCAGTTTTAACTGCACTTGGTGCTCCTGCTGTTCCTGGGACTGCTCTCCCAAGTCTGACTCGATGAGAGCCTCCCCCTTCACTGTGCCCTCCACTGGAGTCTCCCAGGAGACGCCCTGTGGCTCTGCAACACACACCAAAGCACTCAAATAAACCCCTGGACAGGAACAGAAAATCCCCAGAACGCTCACAGCTGTTCTGCTTAGAGGTTTAAAAGGGTATTTAAAATAAATGGAAGTGTGGTGGCCATCTCTAAGTAGATTGGCTCTGCTCCCACACTGCTTTCTCTCCAGAATAAATTTTACTCCAGTGGAAACTGCATCTTCTTCAGTAGCTTTTTTTTAAAATTTACAAACCACTTTACAAACTCCTTCATCTGTCTTTCTGTTTTGTGGTACCCAATCCCTAATTTCTGGCCACCTGTCTTCTCCAGTCCTTCTTGCTGCTTGCCATTACGATGTGGTTCCATTTTTTCAAGATCTTTTCAAAACCCTAAGCTAAGCTAGATGAAAAGGTAGGATGACATTTTCATTCTGTGTTCCTGCTCTGGAGGTGAAGCATTCCAGACCAACCATTCCAGCTGTCCTGGAGTGGAATCACTCGGGGTTTATCCAATACTCCACTAATCTGGATTTATAAGAACTTGCAAGAGATTTTGTCCCTCACTGGATTTATCCCATTGCTGTAACTGTCCTAAAATTCTGAGCACTGCTCAGCAGCCAAACAGACCCACATGTGAAACAGATGTGAAACCACCTGAGGCTTTACTGTTTCACACCAGCATAGCCAGTTCCACTTACAGAACAGAACAGAAATAAACACAGATGGGGACATCATTTATTTCTCCTTGGGGTCCCAAGGGCACAGTCTCTTATCTTAAACTTGTGTTCTTGCAGCATACAGGGCTGTCACACCTAGATCAGCTCCTGGGTGAGTGAAGTGGAGGTCTATCAATGGTTTTCAAAGCTACCAGAAGTCAACCTCCACCAAAAATATGAAATCAGAGAGAAAATTTGCCATGGTGATCAGAAGGATTCCAAATATCCTGTTTAGAGCTTGGTGATAAATTCCCCACCTTTGTCACCCCCAACTAACAACCTACAAACCAAGCAACAACAAAGCTGCTGCCCTGTATCACCAGGAGGAATTACCTTTTTTTCCTGTTGTAGATGCTGGCAAGGCCTGAAGTGGTGTCACATCCTTCACAGGAACAGGGAAGCCGATTTCCAGGGGTCCATCCCTGGAGATCTGTTCACTGTCACGCTGGCAGCGAGCCTGGGACACAGAAAACAGCAAATTTTTGGGCCAAAAGTCACATGCCAAGCTTATGAACAACACAGTGACTTCTTGAGTGTGACTCACAAGAGCCAAGATCTAGAAGAAGTCTTTGCTTATGAGAAGATAATCTAAAAATGCTTAAACTCTTTACCTGCTGAGTGCTCTCTATCATTGCCAGAGCTTCAGCCATTAGTTTCTGGTTCACTCCACAAAGATTTGCTACTTTGGTCTGGCACTTGTGGTGGACGTTCATGCCACAGGCTGAAAGAAAGAACAGGAGCTGTCAGGACAATGAAGGCTGTAAAGGGCTGGGAAGGAGCAAATGCTGCTGTTGGCCAGGAGCAGAGATCAGACACCTAAGCTCTTGAGATGGCACTCAGGTAGATTTTTGGTTCCCTATGGAGGATATTTTTATATTTTCTTGTGGCCAGAGGTTGCATTTCCACATCCATCAGCCCTTGCAGGCTACTAAAACTACAAGCCATTATCTCAGAGCTAAACTGCAATCACAGAAGAGGATCCTCCCATTGGTTTAGGATTATGAAGACAGTGAAATGTATTGGGTCTGACAGTGGAAATAGAGCTTGCAAGTTCATACAGCATCACTGTGATGTTCTTTATCTCTTTGGGAAGCAATTCATCATCCTTCTGGATCAAGTATCTCCCAGTATTGTTGTCCTCATTCTTGAGGAATGATCCTCCTTGAAGGACAGTCTGTAGACCATTCCTTCACCCTCCTGGTGAAACCACACTGGTTTTGCAGAGAAGGGCGAAAAATGAGATTTGGATTTTCAGGCTGCTCAGTGACCCCTCCCATGCTCAGGTGGTGCCACCCTCACCAGGCACTCACCGTCACACTTCAGCCCCTGCCGTGCCAGGCCCCAGAGGAGGGTGCCACAGTGCTCACAGAACGTGGGGCTCTTGTAGTTGTAGACTTTGAAGCGGTGGGGCATGTCAATTTTGAATCTCTCCTTGTGGAACTGCAAGACAAAAGCCAGGCTCAAAACCCACTCTCATTTCCACCTCAACTCTGTGTGGAAAAACATACGTGTACCACAGAAGTTGGTTTGTCCACTGCCCTCTTATCCTTGGATATGACTGCCAGCTGACAGAAAATGCCTATCAGGCACACAAACCTAAATTTTGATCCATAACTGCAATTCAGAGGGAATTGGGTCATTTCATCCATGGCCTTGACCAAAGGACTGCTTGTGCCTCCTTTACATCCCCTAATGCTCAGCGGGAAAACATTGGTACTTTAAAAATTATTCACCTCATCTTGCAATGGATGTCTACATTTGCTGTCATGAATCACTCCATGGAAGAGCCTGTTGTAATTATTTTAGTGTGAAAGGTGATGACAAAGTTGGTTACATCTACCCTGGAGATGTCAGAGAAGTGAGAGCAATCTCATCTATAAATAAAAATTGTAGAAGGAGAACAGGAGCCAGGGTGGGACTGAGAATAAACTGAAATTGTAGGACACAAGGTAAAGGGAGTATTCCTATCAGGAGTTTAAGACCTGTTTTTTGCCTACCAAAAAGAAAAGTTCAGAATAAACTGACATGAGAAAAATAAAGCAAGTGACTGCTTCAGATAGCACAGAATGAGATGTTCAACCACAAATCTGAAAATTCAGCCTAACATTGGAGAGTGAAGAGTTTTCTCCAGTAAACCTCCAGCTCATATTCATGACTTCCCGCTGAGTTATACTTTATGCATTAGAAAAATGTCAGTTGTGATTCAGCAGCTGCTTATTTTGCAGCTGCATTTGAGTAAATCTTAAGTAGGAGGTAATGAAATCACTGGGAACATAAAAAGAAAAGGGGACAGATCAAATCTCAGAGTCCTTAGCTCAGTAGGACCTTTGGCTTCAGCAGAAGTTGCTTTGCAGTGATGTAGAAGATCTAAATGACACTGAAGTTTTTTTTAAAGGAATAAAATAAATTAAAATAAAATAAAATAAAATAACATCAACAACAACACAATAAAAATAAAAATAAAAATAAAAATAAAAATAAAAATAAAAATAAAAATAAATAATAATAATAATAGCAATACCACCTACCATTGTTTCTCTGCTATTGATTGCTGATCCTGTACACTTGGCTATTACTTTGTCAATGCACTTCTTATGAATGGCAGCGTTACATTCTGCAACAGCAAGTGTGTCATGGTGTTAATAAAGAAATTCCTTAAGAAAAGATGAAGTAATAATGACAATGAGAAAACAAAACAAAAAATTTCTTACGTCTGCACTGATATCCTTGTTTATTCAGACCCCTGAAAAGAACAGAGCAGTGGTTAATTCTGAGCCGTCTGAAAGCCTCAGCAGAAGAAAGGAGAGCACTAATTATCAAAGTAGGAGAATAAAATTGCTTTGTTTTTTATCACTCTTTGTAGGGATTATTTAATTTCATTGTCTTCATTTAATCTAATGGTGGAGTGATTCTTTGTGGTTCTCACAGCCTTTTCAGCACACATTCACATCCTGAATTTCATGATATCCAAACAGCAAACTGCACCGATGAGAAATGCCTGTGCATTTCGCCAAACCCAAAAATATTTGTAAACAATAAATTAAAAAATGGGGGAAATGTTCACAGAACTGCAAACCACATCCTTAAAGTGATGCAATAACTCTACATGTAAGATGCCAAGGGTCTTACAGGAGGAGCACAGATATTCATGGAATCTTTTAGGTGGGAAAAGACCTTTAAAATCATCGAGTCCAACCATTAACCCTGACCTGCCACACCCAACACTAGACCCTGCTCCCAAGTGACACCAGCACTAGTTCCTGGGGTTGAAAGGAGAAGAAGCACAGCTCCTTTTGCATTTACCAGACAAACTCGTGGCACACAGAGCAGAAGGTGGGCTGTGGGAAGAAGGTGGCTGTGAACTCGTGGCACTTGACATTGTGGATCTTGGCCTGTTTGATGGCTCCCCTGCGCTGGTGCAAGGAGAAGAAGCCTTCAGTCTCACAGTCAGCCAGGTCCTTTGCATCTGGGAGGACAGGAGAGATGTCTCAGTGCATCCTGTCCTGATCAGCCACTCTGAGAAAATGCAGTTGCCCAAATACTTTGTGACTGAAGCCGATGATTCACTCACGGTAATGAAAATACTCAAAGAAATATCATTTTATGAAACCCACAAAAGTCTCATTTGAATGGTTTTTATTCACCATTCCTACACTAAAATGGCTTTAGACTTCAGAGTCTGAGCTTCTGAGCTCCTTTGACTATTCACAGTGCTGCTTTTGAAATGTAGAACAAACATTTCTCACGAGAGGTAATTTAAATATAAAATTCTAACTCTGTATGGCACTGCAGAAGAACACCCTCAAAAGGATGAAATTACAAAAAAATTAATAATTACTGATTTACGGATAAATAATTACTGATTTATGGATAAAAACACACACAAACACATGTGTATCTATTTATTTATTTATTTCTTGATTGGTATTTACCAGAATCCTTTCTGTGTGCATATACGTGTGTCAATAACCAGATATTTATGTGCCTAGGATATTCTTGTTATTTTTCCATGCCAAAACTTGCTTTGCTGTTTGCTGCGCCCTTGCTGTTATTCACAGTTATTTAAACTTTTTGGGACAGCAAACAAACTAATTATGACTTCCTGTGCACCGCTACACGTGCTTGTGCCTACAAATCTGATATTCACACAGGAGATCAATCTCTGGGTTTTTTTTGGTTTTTTTTTTTGTCTTGTTTTGTTTTGTTTCTTGGTTTGGTTTTTTTTTGTTGTTTGTTTGTTTTGTTAGAGTTGGGATCAAAAGTTTGCTGCATGATATTTTGTGTTTGGACTTAGATGTTTATTAATTTTTATTGATATTAAAGTGAGTTTTATAGCATTTTTAGTTAATAAATTGAAAATGGTGGGGTATTTTATTTTTAATAAGGTTTTTAAAGGGTTAATTTGTTTAATTAAGAACAGGTATTTAAATTATTTTTATTTTAATGAAATAATTAAAAACTTGTGACTTGTAATGTGGAATTTTTTATTTCATTATGTAATTATATAATTATATAATTTTATTTTTTTAATTATAAAAGTATTACTTAGATTTATGAAAAAGAAAGTGAAAAAGAAAGAAATTTTTGTTTTAAAATTTTCATTTTGTTTTTTATATATTACTATATTTTTAAATTTAAAATTTTAAGTTTTTAATTATATTACACACTTTTATGTAAAATATATACTAGTGATTTTAGTTTTACTATTTAATTTTGGAAGGTTTTTTTATGATTTTAGGTTAAAAGTAGTGTTTTTTGGGGGTTTAGTGTCTGTCAGCACAGAAAGTCTGAAGTTCTCAGTATCTGTGATTCTAACCTGTGGGAACTGGCCATCTGTGTGACCTGATGCTGATCTTGATATTTGTAACAAGCACAACTTGCATTTTCTGTGCTCTGGCTTCCTTAACACCCTACAACACACAAAGAGCAGTCCAACCTCTATTAAAGGTAGGGATGGTTAAGAAAATATCAGCGTGGCCATGGCTGCTGTCAGTGCTTCTCTATTCCTGTAAATGGAAAACCCTTCCAGATATCTGCACCTCACAGCTTCACCTACACCTGAGGATATGACAATTTTGGCAACAAAGATGGGAGAATAAGAATAAGCATTTGAATTAAATCCATTTTCTTCAACAAAGCAGAATGCAGCCCTTCCAATGAGAAATGTTCCCTAAAATCCACCCTGCCCTCCTCTGGCCCACCCTGAGGCTGCTCCCTCTGCTCCTGTCCCTGTTCCCTGGAGCAGAGACTGATCCCCAGGGTGTCCCCTCCTGTCAGGGAGTTGTGCAGAGCCACAAGGTCCCCCCTGAGTCTCCTTTTCTCCAGGCTGAGCCCCTTCCCAGCTCCCCCAGACCCTTCCCCAGCTCCCTTCCCTTCCCTGGACACGCTCCAGCCCCTCCATGTATTTCTTGTAGTGCATAAAGCAGAATGATTTCAGAGAGAGCTGGCTCTTTACGTATCTGTTCTGTCTTGTTTAGCATAATGGGAATATCTGCCATTCAGTGGTAAACCAGCCAAAAAAAATCTGCCTTGCAAATCGCAGAAGAATAGTCACCATGCAATCAAAACGACTTTTCTGGAGTTTTGCTTTCAAGCAGTTATGTTTGCTGTTATGGATCAGTCAGTAATAACATAGGCACTGCTTTTAGTGAAGACACCACATCTGCCCCACAGCCCAGAAATCACAGCTATAAATTAACAAACAGAATCACTTGCCACTTAATTCCAGGAAGTATCTTGCATTCATCAGCATTCGCCCTTGAGGCTTCAGTTCTAACTGGTTGAGATAAGTGAAAAACAAGAAAAAAAGTCCATTAACCAGTCATTCAAAGAAGGAAAAATCATTTCAGATGACTTTCAAGCGATCTCCTTTTCCCAGTGGGAACGGATGAATAACAATGAATGCTAATTTTCAGGTTGCTCATACCCATGTGAGGCAACAAGGCAGAGTAGGAGCAACTACAGAAAGAGGAGGGTTGATCACCTCATCAAACCCTCAGAGCAGCACAATAGGAGAGATGGATGTGATTAAACCACAGAAAATGTAGGCAGCTTTTTAGATACCAAATTAGGACCAGCACTATCTATAGAGAAAACTTGTTCCCAATGGATCCTGCAAGGGGGAAGTGGGAGCAGTTCAAAAAACCCAGCCAGCTTCTGACAGGTGATGTTGAAATCTTTTAGGCACTCAGTTCTACAAGTCTGACTTCTTTACAGTCAGCCTGAGGGATGCTACAAGCTCATTCAGGCATTTTTTGGGGTCTTCCCATTGGATTTGGCAAATCCCACCTACCTGACTCATCATCCCTAAGTGCCTTTGGAAATCTGAATCCACTGGACTATGTATAATTGGGAAACTACATTTTAAAGATTTCTGCCAAGATCTTTCTTGCTTGCACTGCCGGGAAACACAACCTTACATTCAGCATTCTTGTGAAGACTGCTCAAATTTATGCCAGTGTAACTTCAGTGATTTTTAAGGAGTCGCTCTGACATAACTCTGAACTCAGGCAGCTCTGAATCAGCTACTTGATATTAGATAAAATTTTTAAAGCTGTTTCCCCAGAGAACATAAAATAACTCATGTTCAGCCAGTCATACTAACACGTTCCCAGTGGGTTTCCTCTGCAAAGATTAATATGTGGGCACAGCTCACCTGAAGCAGTATCCTCACTAGCACAGGGCAGGTTTCAATTCAAATAAAAGTGCCAAGCTCTTCTCTTCTGACAAGTCTCTCCCTCAAGTCACACCCAAGTAGTCGCAAAACATTATTCCTGTGCTGCTGGTGACAGCCACAGCCTGGCAGGGACACAAGGACATCCCCTTACCCTGCAGCAGCTCCCCAGCACATTCTGCAGGACAAGACAGTGATGCTCACCCATATCTCTGTCTTCCCATTGCTCTTTTTGCACCTCTCTGCCAGCACCTTGAGCTCCACTGTGGTCTCTGAGACCATTTCAGCACTTTTGTCCTTGACCACGATGTGCATGACCCGGCCATTGTTGATGTGGGCATCAAAAGTGCTGTTCCAGGGTGGGTACATGGTGGGCTTCTTCTGCACGTACACTTGGCCATTCTCTGTTGAGGGAGAACAAAATCCATGCAGTGAGGGCAGTTCATGAGACCAAACACAGACACCAGCCTTAAAAAAGGGAATTTCCCCCCTTGACTCCATCAGTTCTGTTGAGAAGATCTCTAATGCCAACACCCACACCATAAATTCACTTCTAACCAGGTGAATGCCATCCCAGACACTGCCTTGTTTATCATCTGTGCCAAGGCACTGCAAAATGAGACAGCTTTGCTTCAAGGCCCCCAAAAGCTGGGTGCACTTTGGGATTAATGTCCAGCCCAGCAGCCAACTCAGGGATGTTAAAACATGAACTGTCTTGCAGACCTGTAACCATCCTACAAGGATGTAGAGTTATCAACAAAGCAAACTCTCCCTAATGCTTTAATTCCTCTTCCTTCACAGCATCTTAATATGGTGATGGGTAAAAAATTGGGTATCTCTGAGGTTTGCAGAGGGTTCTCTCTAACTGTGTCTCTCTGAAAAGAGTCTCAGATTTATTTATCTCAGTTTTACTTCATACAGCCCTGTAAAAGTCTTGGATGCTTACTCAAGGTAAATTCTATATCACAGTTCAACCCATCAAATGCTGAAGCTGAAGGAATAACAGAAAAAAAGCAGCAGACCTGTGACCCCTGTCTAAAGACCCTGCTCCTATTTCCAATAATCCCAGATGGAAAAGAACATGCAGCTTATAACCTGAAAAAAAAAAAATTTCCCTAAACGAGAGGACTAATTCACAAAAAAATCAGAGACAAAAATGAGACATAAACTTTCCAGCATGCCAGAAAACAGAAATCTCAGTAAAGGACCATTATTTCTTTGCTGCCTCAGTGAAAAAGCCACAGATGTGAAACACAGCAGTTGCAGAACAAGTGCATTCATTTGTGTTGCACTCCAGGACACCGGGCTTAAATAAACAAACCCTGGAATGTGAAAGAACTGCCCGATATATGGGATCAGACAGTCACCCCTGGTGCGTCCCCGCTGACGGCGCTGGAATTCTGCCAGGGATTTATCTAACCCCGGCTTCCTGAAAAACGAAACAGCAACTGCCTTTCCCGGAGAGCAGCTTTCACTGTAGCTGGGAGAGCTTTTCCTGGAGGCTTTGCTGAGTTCAAACACAGAGCAGGATCCTTCATGAAGCAAATGTCACCAAGGCAGGTGGTAAAATGGCACCCAGCCAGGTGGCTGGTGAAGGCAGAAGCCACTTTTAAAGGGCAGACTCTTTTTATATCTCAGAGGCACATATAATTTCTGAAATATTTTTGTCATTATTTATAAATTGCTGTAACACCTCCAACCGTACGGAGGTGTGATTTGTTTTTCGGTTATTTTTTGGTTTGGGGTTTTTTTGGTTTTTTTGTTTTTTTGTTTTTGAGATTGTATTATCGTGTGTCAGGGTCCCTATAACAAAATAAGTAAGTGGAAAAATGTAAAAAGGCTGCCCAAGATCTACCCAGAACTTCTGAAATTCTTCAGTGTGGTCTTGCTGTGACATCCCTGTGTCCACAGAGGATTTTCATCACTCCCAGATCCCTGGGGCCCTCTGTACCAATGACCTTTCCATTGTGGCTGGTTGGCATGGGACAGTCTTTGGCATGAACCCCAAGTCAAACTCCCTGGTTTTGGAAACCAAACATATTCATCATCTACCACAGTTCTGTTTGCAAAAACCCAACTAACCAACCAACCAAACAGAAACAAAACCAAAAAAACCCCACACTTCACCAGTGCTAAACATAGAACCACAGAATGGTTTACTTTGGAAGGGACCTTAAAAACCATCCAGTTCCATCCCACTGCCATGGGCAGGGACAATTTCCACTATCTCAGTTTCCTCCAAGCCCTGTCCAACCTGGCCTTGAACCCTTAGGCATTCCTGCCCTGCTCAGCAATCATTTCTACCCTGAAAAACTTCTTCATGGCCAAGTGTCAGAGCACAGGCTGTTGGTCAGGATGATTTGCATCTCTCGCCAGCTGTGCAGCTGGTCCACTCCTACTCCTTGGTCATGCTAAAATTTTAGCCAAAATTTGTGTATCCGGGCAATATTTCATTTTTTTAAAATCCTATTACAACCGAGTAGCAAGTGCTTTATCAAGCCAGGGAGCTGGAGAGCAAATTATGACCAAAAGAAAAATAATCATGAAGCAGGGGTAAGACAGTTTATGGCAGCGTTGGATTAACAGCTGGACTTGACGTTCTTGGAGGTCTTTCCCAATGATTCTACCTCAAATATATTTAGTTAATGTTTGTCTGGAGACCTTTTGCCTCCTTGAAGCCTGTTAGAGCATGACAGCTCCTGGGGACGGCCGTGCTGGAGCATTCCTGGCATTTAGAGTCAGGCTCATCTCCCTGCACGTCAGACACGGACCTGAGTGCACGGGGCTTTTCCAGCTGTGATTCAGCAAACTCAGCAGGGCTGTGCTCCTCAGGCTGGGCTTGCTCACACATCAGTATCTGGGAATTACAGGGAGGATGCATTCCAATTTTCTCAGTTCCCTTACAGTAAAGTTGGCCATGCACACATTTAAACACCCTCCAGCAGCTGCAGATTAACAATCCCACGGATTAACATGGATCCCAGCAGATCAACAATCTTCAACCCACCCCAGGAGGGGAGTTTGAGGTGAATCATTCCCATGAGGTTCACTGATGAATCCTTCTGGCTGTCCCACCATGCTCTGAGCCATCACCAGATGAAATTACATCCCAGCAAACAGGAATCTCATAATAGCAGAAAGTCACTTTTCCTACACTCAGATCTCACTAATGAAGGAAAGTTCCCAAAACCACAATTTTTTTATTTCTTGTTGGCATTTATTATAATAATAATTAAAATAACTATAATTATTACAGTAATAATTAAAATAACTATAATTATTATAATAATTATGATTATTGACTCTGAGGAGCACAAAAATTATATCCCTCAGAAAATACTTTTATGTTTGTTGGATACCAGAAAACACTTTCAGCTCTGTGTCAGACAAATAAATATAGGTCTGTTCTGACCAAATTGATTTTATTCATTTTTGAACTGACACAGATTTCAATTTGAGTTATGGCTTTCAAAATCCTCATTAGAGAAAACAGCCAAGCTCTGCACAGAGCTAAAATAGAATGTATTTTCTGATAAAAGTGAGATCTTGGGGATATCCTGTCATGCAGTATTTTCTTTCCTTCTGAATTTACTGTTCACCACATCTTCCATTATTATTTAAAGTATCATTTAAAGCAAGACAAAGTTCAATGTGATAAATACTGACTCTTAAACAAAAAAAATGAACCCCAGTGAAATACTGAACTATTTTAAAATTCTAATTTTTTAAAACTACTTTAACATCCTCTGGGGATTACAGTCATGGGGATTCTCAATAAATAGGGATTTCTGAGTGGATTTTATTTTTCAAAGAATCACAGCAGTCATATTAGAAATTTATCAAAGATTTAAGCTAAATATCAGCCAATATGAGTAATTCCCTAACCTGCAGGTCTTGCTCTTCATGATTCTTCAAAAGCACAACTGGAGAACTTTTTATCCTTTCACTGGAATTATTTTCATGCGTAAGACATATAATAAATGTTTTCCGAAGGAGGACTCATCAGTGTTGTTCAATCAGGATAAATGTGCAACAATCCATAGATCCAGACACA